>JAVQJL010007204.1:0-21001 GCA_036024295.1 Nannoperca obscura
AGTAATAGCAACATTGGCGGTTGAGCAGGAACACGGGGGCAGCAGGAGCAACCACAGATCCAGACTCTACAGCGCCGGAGGCAGAAACACCTGCAGAAATCTTTAGGAGAGAGAGAGAGGGGGACAAGAGAAGCACACAGCTAGGGGAAGAAGGTGAATTAGTGACAAGCATTAATGGGATATGGGTGTGTAAATATGGAGAGGAGAGAGAGGAACTCAGTGCATCCTACGAGTCTCCCGGCAGCCTAGGCCTTAAGACTTTCCTCTTTGATAAAGCTTATAGTAGGGCTGACTCAGGTGAACCCTGAGGCACCCCTTAGTTATGCTGCTATAGGCCTAGACTGCCGGGAGACTTCCCATGATGCATTGAGCTCCTCCCTCTCCATTTGTACATACCCATATTCCATTAATGCTTGTCACTAATTCACCTTCTTCCCCTAGCTGTGTGCGTCTCTCATCCCCCTCTCTCTCTGAGGATTTCTGCAGGAGTTTCTGCCTCCGGCGCTGTGGAGTCTGGATCTGTGGGTCTTTGTGTGTGTGGAAGTTGGTCTCGACCTGCTCCATGCGATAGAGTGCCCTGAGATAACTTTGTTATGATATGGCGCTATATAAATAAAATTGAATGGAATTGAATTGTGAGCATTTAGCTCAACACTCTGTTTAGCACTCAGTAGCCGCGTGGTTATCCTTTTGACTCCATTCCAATGATACTGTTCAGGGTCTCTCTCCGTCCCCTTGGTCTTTCCATGATACATCTTTCAAGTTATGTGTGAAGGTTTTTCTATATGTGTTTTCTCTGCTTTGCTAACAGGATGTTACTGTACACCACCTTGATTAGTTTTTTTTAACTCTGCAAACACTGATATCATAGAATGTCATAATGTATAATAACAAAGTCATAATGCAGGGTGCTTAAGTTATTACCATGGCCTTTAATTACAGTTTTCTCAGGATCACTGCTTCATGTGTTTAAGATTTTGTTCACACAAATTCAAAATAAAAAAAGGACCTTTTGTTGTAAATGAACCAACCTTGCTCTAGAGTGTTTAAACATGCTGGTTACTTGTTTCAAGAGACTGACATCTGTAATCAAATTTAAACACACCTGTCACAAAACACACCTTGAGTAGAGGATATCTAAAAGGGCAGATGGTATGAGCCTCACAGCGTCCACATTGGTTTGCTGTTGGGAAGCTGATGGAGTCCTTGACGTTTTGAGGGAAGAATGCAACCCATCTTGATAAACACACTCGTTAAACTCAATATCAATCAGTGTCACTTTGACCTGCAAAATATTCCCTTCAACACAGCTGTGGCTTTGTGGCTAGAGAATCTATTTGGAGGACAGACGTACATGAATAGCCAGCTCTGAGGAAACGCTGATTGGCCACTTAAGAAGAAAATGAGACGTCCCTTTCAAACATAATGGTGAGAGTGCATCAGTAGGAGCTGTCTGACTGTACTGCACTGATGAAGCTGAGGGAAAAATACTTTATGCAGGCAGGAGGGCTGATATGTCGGCTGGGCTATCATAGGTCTAATTAGCAAAGCTCTTGTAGCTAGCTACTGATGACTCACAGAATACAAACACATGCACGTGGCACCAAGCTCATGAAAACATGGACACACTTAAAGCGAACCTGGGCCCAATTTTTTGTTGCAGAAAGACAAAAGGATCTTACTCTTTGACAAACGCTCTGTTTCTGTAGGGATCCTTTCTATAATGTTGTCAGACACTTGAACACATGAACAATCTGGGTGTCTGACAGTGGCAGAAACAAGGCATGTTAGAGGACGGACAGTCAGCCATTGCAGAGCGTTTGCGGATGCCTTCAGAGGCGATCTACTGGACCAATTCCAAAACTATTGAAATTGGTCCACTATTTTACTTAAAGACATAAACCCTCTTCTAAGCCCCGCCCTCCTTAGTTACTGCTGCTTCGGGTTCCAAGCTTTCCATTTTAGCATAGTACATACAGTTCACCAAGTCTACACCGTGTCCTTAGGAGCTTGAACTTGGTAAAGAAAAATATTTATGATTTTCTTGTACACAGCTGTACAACTGGTCTGTGACAAAGTAACTAAATGGTCCAATGAAAAGCCTTTAAAAAACAACAACTTTCAACTGCATCGACTGAGAGATGCAGTCGTGTTATCTTCACTCTAATTTAAATAAAACATTGTTTAACATACACCACACTGCCCCTGTTCATTATCATTTGTATATGTATATATTTGTTTTATCAGAAGGTGGCGGGATGTGTGTATATATAAGGTTCACTGTCCAGTTTGATCATATCACAACACTACAGAAACATCAGAGCTGCTGCTAAATTACCAAAGGGTTTGGAGTGTTGTCAAAATATTTTGTTGTTACTCACTGTATTGAACATACTTGTGCTTTTCACACTTGTTTTCACACTTGTTTTCTTCGCACAAACTACATGTCTGGCAAACATCAGGAAAAGTGAAGCCATCACTGCAGACAAAAGCAGGAGAGGGACTCAGCATCTGTTGTAGAATAATCTACATGAAAAAAGACCCCGCTCTCCACCCCACCCACCCCTCCCCTCCCTATTGGCTGACAGAGGACTCCACCTGAATGACATTTACAAATTACCCGGCCCAGAGTGCTCGGTCCCCTGACCCGTGAGCCTCTGCTCAGCACCCGGAGAGACTCGCCAGCGTTTTGTCATATAATTACTGCAAATCCCCTGAAAGTAGCCCCCCTCTACCGCTACCACACACACCCACACACACACACACACACTGCATTCCCTCGCCAAGATGTATGCGTGCAGATGCATGCAGGTGTCTAAGAACAAACTCACAGAGCTGAATGTTAATATGTGATGAGCGTCTGAGTGACCATCATCCTACCAGACTGCAGGCCAGGAGCCGCGGCAGCAGCAGTAAAAGAACAGAACCCAGCAACAGCTGATGGACAGTAACAGGAATAACCTCATGGATTCTCTCATACAATATAGTAAAAGACTTTACCACAAGGTCATCAGTCTAAATTCTCCTTACTCAGCATCATCATACACGGAATAGGCCATGTTGAAATACACAGGCAGTCAATTTTCACTACAACTCTGTAGGTTATAAAATGTCACCGTCATTGTTATGTGAGGACAGAAAAAGTGAGAATGTAGTCATGAATCTTAACTAAGTAACTAAACTAAGGATCTTATTTTAGTTGTCCTGGCCATTATTTCTAAGTCATGAATCATGTTTTTTTTTGCTCTCACTTTTAATAATCGCCGTGGTCTCGGGACATATGAGACATACTGGTTTTCAGCTGCCAGTAGGAAGAATGAACAAAGAAGAGTCTGTCCATTCCTCTGTTCTCCTTTTAGAGCACACCATGTGGAAATACTTTTCTCTCTGTTGTCTCTTGCCTAGTCTATATGTGTGTATTTCACTCACTGACAGTAGCAATACTTTCCAAATGCACAGATTTGATTGGCTGAGTAGCAACATGTGAGATGCAATTGGTTCCTGAGTTTCGTGGGCTGCTACACCAGCGCTGTAAAGACTAGAAAAGCTGCGCTGGTTAAAATAAAAACCATCAAAGTTGAATAATTCTCATTAATGAATCAGTTATAGGTCCGGGGCAGGTTAGGGTGGCGTCTGGGTCCAGACCATGGTCTGCCAATTAGTTACCTCGGCAATATAACATGATTTATTTGGAGAAACCAAGCAATTCTTTGTAAAATCTGACATTCAGCACCCCATAGAGCCAGAATGGAATGAGACTTTGTTTCATAACCAAATTTTCCAGCCACTGTGACAATTCAGCTGTGACACTGGCAGTCCAATCAGGCTCATTACACCAAATCTTATTCAGGGTCAACCCCATTAGTAATAATAATGTATTCATTAAGTTAAGTGCTGAGATCTGGAAAGAAACAGATGATCAGACAGGTTGTAAACAAACGCTTAGAAATGCATTTGGATGTGAAAATGGAGAAATTATTCAGTTTACAGACCCACCTCCAGCTTCAACTTTGACTTACTGTATTTACTGTAGCCATGTGTACTTAGTCTTCCTGTGCAATGAGGGAACATTTCTGACTCTTTGGGTGCGCTCATTTTAAAAGACGGGGTGTGCTGGGAATGAACTTCTTTGCACAAAAGGTTGTCTCATAACGGTTCCAAATGGCCACACTTGAAGGCGGGGGAAAAAGCCTGTAGTCATAGAGAAGGGCAAAGGCACGGTGGATCATTCAAATGGGGATAATGTCATGTACTTTCTGTCTTCCAGGGCCTTCACAGTGTTCAGTCAGGTGTACACATAAAAAGTGACTGATACAGTTGTGTGAAGAAAGGAAAAAAGACACATTCAAGAGATACATTCAAACTCCACCTACAGAATGTTCTCCCCTCCACACAGATTAAAGCGTGCTTGTTGGATTGACGGTTTCGGAAAGTTACAAAAATTGTCGGAAAGGCGTGTGTGGGAGGAGTTTCAGGCGCTGTTCAATGAGCTGACATGCAACATGGGCAACATTCCACCTCCCAATAAAGTGGTTCAGATCAGTTGGTGCGGTTACTGCTCCTGCTGCCCCTGATTTTCTGAAGCAAATGTGCCCTTTTCCCAGATCTCAGCAAATACCATAACCAATAGGAATAACAGCCAATAAAATAAAAAATAAAATTATCCTACAACGCTTCTGTGAGATGAAGATGACAAACAAGAAATCAGCTTTACATTAGAAAGGATACGTTTGTGACCAGTCACATTATTTGTTAAATCACCACCCGTGTCCAGCTATGAGACTCAGACTTTACTGCATATGTTCAAGCCTCTCTCTCTCTTTCAGTCCCCCTCCATCGGTCTATCTCTCCCTCTCTCCCTCGCTGTGATTGCTCTGGAGCATATGTATCTGTGATGTTTTCTTGTTGCCGGCTCTTTGTGTCTGTCCCTTGATTGCACACGAGTAAGAAACTGTAAAGGATAATCTAATTGAACAACTTTAAAGCACATGGCCCATTTCATGTAGTCCTTTGGAACGGCGCTCATTTCGCCGTTGTTACCCAGCCGAGCGTGTCTGCGCTGAAGGTCAGCTGTCTGCCACCGACAACATGCACAAAATGTAAAATCAGACTCTCTCTCCCTCCCTCCCTTCCTTCCCTCTGCGTCTCGCCCATCTTTCTTCTCTACTCAAGCACTGATCCCAGCCCTAATCCAAGCACAAACACATCTACAGACAGCTGGGTTTAAGTGTGTGTGTGTGTATGTGTGTGTGTGTGTGTTCATGTCAGAGTCGGATCATTGTGTATTTCTGGAAGCAGGTATGAGTATTTTTGGTTTAGCCAGTATTTTGTGCTCATGTTGAAGGTCTTGGAACGTGGTTTAGTGGTCTGTGTGAGTTCTGTATGTTCTGTATGTATGTTTCCTGTCATTTGGTTTTCTGAAGCACATTTGTTTTGTGAAAAATGCAGTATATTTCTACAGTATATGCCCTATGCAGCATTGCATTTGCCCCGATATGCAAACTCAAAGGTCTGAGCTCAGGATAGATTAATTCACAAACAAACAATGATTTCTTTTTACAGTTTTCAAACATCTTTGTTTATGCAAAGCAGCACGTAGCCGCTTCCATAAAACTATTCCATAGGAAGCGTGCAGGACAGTCCCAATGCACGACCCTAAACCAACCCCAACCTGAGCCCTAAACACAGTCACCAGTATGGGAAACACTGTCTGGAGGGGGAAAAGACATCTACGCAAGACTGGTCCAAACCTTCTTCTAACAATGAATCAATACAGAAAACATATTCGAGAATAGAGAAACAAAACAAAAGAAGAAATGTGACAGGGGTTGGGAGAGGTGGGCTGTAATCCAACAGAAAAACAAAATCTTGCAAGAATATACATATATGCCATCCATATGGAGGCATCGTGCTCCACCAGCACCCTCATCCACCCTTTTTCCCACAGCTGTAATCACTGCATGCACCACATTTAAAAAGGTTCCAGGTGTTTGCAGATTTAAGAATGTAAACAATGTGGTTTGAAGCATCATCTTTCCTTCGTCAGGGTCCAACCAGATGAACCAGAAGCCCACATGCCTTCTGATGTCACCATCTATGTTGACTTGTTATTATGAAGAGAAGGTGTGAAGGGGTTTGCAGGTGAGTCAGGTGCATCCGCTCCATCCAACTCTCTCTCGTTCAGTCTCCCCCTGCCACACTCACCCCCCGCCTGGTATTCAAGTCTATTCACCATCCCTCTGAATGATATCTCCCACCAGAGAGAGTAAACAATGTCTGGCAAAGAGACAGAGGGGCATACAGAATGGAGGATTCACTCGCCTCTATTAGCATCTTGTCTGTCTCAGAGGGGAACAGAGAGCGCCAGAGTGGAGGATGCTGGGATAGCCTGCCTCAGCTGACAGCCTTTCCTCTGCTCAGGTTCAGGGGCCGGAGTCCCCAATTTTTTTTATGCCTCTGCATTCAAACTTATTATTACCCATGACAGAAACCCAGCCCTCCAAGTAGAGCGTTGAGAAATGTTGTCAGCTTTCACGTCCTCCTCAGTTTGCCTTTAAATTCCTTTCTGTTCCTCTCAAGTGCAAAAAAAACATCAGATCATGAGTTTACAATGGCCGGTCTCACTCTTCAATTCACAGAAACGACTCTCCAGCTCTCATGAGCATGTGTGAACTTGTCCTTATCTGGAGCTCGTTTAATTTCACGATACGTTTTGAATGTGTTTTCTTTTCTGTCTTTTTTTAATGCTGAGATTTGAGTAAGTCTTTGATCTATTTATGTTCTCACTCACGCTCTCCTCGCTCCTAAAGATGAAATACTTGAAAGCAGCACAGCCAACTAACTCCATTATTTGTTTTACATCAAAAGTTTCATTAATTATTCCATTAGCTGAAAGGCGGGGGCTGCTGGGAGAATGACACAGAAACACAGTGCATGTAAGAGAGGATTTTGAAGGGGAATATGAGCTGACTGCTTTTTCTCCTCCACTTGTTTGTCTTTCTCCACTTGTTTGTCTTTCAAACAAGTGGAGGGACGAAGGTGAACTGCAGGGGCAGGAACTGTAGTTTGACCGTTATGTTTTTCAAGGCCCCAATGATATTAATATTAAGAAAAGTCAAAATCCTATGTACAGTGTAATAATTCAGTTGGGTGCTGGATAAATGGTGACCTAATGTCACAGCATAAAAGAACTCAAATCAAGATCCACTTAAAATGTATTTCAGCATTTTCCCATCTACTGGAAGACTACGCATTGTACTGTTCACTCATCAGTGATACTATTTGTAACCTTTGATTGAAGCCCCACTGCTGCCAATATTTAATATAGGACACTTCAACAATGGATGTCCAAATGCAGAGCCAAAAACGGAAAAAAACAAAACCTTTAAAAAATAATTTAATTTAACTACAATTTCCAATTGATGCTGAGAGTGCTGCAGCATGCTGGCCCCTGGGTGGTTTAGGCGGCAAATATTAGATATTTGTAGAGTTTTCAGAGAGAGCAATAAAATATTCACCTCTTTTTGTTTACCTTATTTCTACATGGCTGTTTCTGGTTGATCTGCATGAAGTGAAATTGAGGTTTACAAGCTTTGATATTTTATAGACAAACAAGATATTTTAGATTCAACGTAATCCAGCTTCAGGAAACTTCTGGCCCATGTCACGTCATCAACATAAGCCAAGATTACAGTCTACATAGAAATACTGAAGCACAGCTGAAGAGGTCTGGTGAGCTCACGTTTCTAACTCCACACCAACAGACTCCAAACTGATGCTTACACAGGTGACAGGACTTGAGGACATTTATCAGACTTCACACAGCTCCCAACTTGTTTGCACATGTGCAGTTGTGCTCTCCAACACCTGGAAACATCATTTGGTGTGGTAGCCATAGCTCCAAACAAGGTGTCGAACAAGTCCAGAGTTCAATAACCATATCATGTCATCCACAATTCATCAGCAGAAATGTTTATGCAAGCACACAAAACATGTTCAAATCACCAGTTCAGCTGTAAAAGTGCATACAACTACATGGATTATGGTATAAGTCAAACATTACCAAATCTAATGGACAGATTGTAAAATATGCTCACATCCTACAATGTGGTAGAGCTACAGCTGATCTAATGAGTATAACTTCTACAGGAGCAAAATAAAGAGATGGAAGGAAGAAGGAAATTACATTTAATAAAAGCAAAAAGAATTTGTTGCGTTTCAATACCCTTTAAATCATGTGAACCCACAATGTGTGTTATACCAATAAAAAGAGATAATTATTAGATCAAAATGTGTAGAATTAGTTCAGGTTCAGGTTAGTGGCAACCACTTCAGATGCATCATATCACCATAATATCTCTGAGTTGCATTTATTTTAGTAGAACGACAACATCAGCTTCTTATATGGGTAAACTGATATATTGGTGAGGCTGAAAGGCAGTGTACTTGTGATCCAGGGAAAGGGATGAAAAAAAAAGAAACATGGTGGTGACAGGCGAGGTTGAGCAGAGGAGGAAAATCTAATATGAAAATGCAAATGTGTTGAGGGAAGGTGGGGGTGTTGAGGAGGGGGGTAGTGGTTAGCAGTTTTTCAAGCCGGCCCTAATCTTCCCTCAGCGGGGCCCAGATAGCGATCGCTAACAGTAGGCCGGCGCTGGGGCTCCTTTGAAATGCAGAGCGTCTCGATGTGTAAATTGGAGGCGCCCCAGCAGTGCCAGCAGATGACACGTGGCACTTGCAACCCTCAGCGCCCGTCCAGAGGCCACGATGCTGCAAAGGTAAATCTTGCACATCAGACCATTTCATTTTCAGCACAGAGGGGACGAGTCGCACAATACCTGGATCCTTTCAGAAGTTAATGTCCCCCTCAGAGGTGGATCATCATTTAGATGTTCTTACTCTGCCCCTCTCTGTGCCGACATGAAGTCAGGCCTGTGTTTCTGTTTTTTTGGCAACACTTGCATGTAGTTATGAGCCCATTAGAAGCATTAATAAGCATAGCCTTCACATCGAGAGTAGAAGAATACAGATCCTTGAAAACATATTCACAATGGCACATTGATCTGATGTAAACATATTTGATTAGTAGTTCACTAGCAAGGAACACACCCTCCATATGATACATTTAAAAGATTTATTGAACAGAGGTACATGTCGAATGTTTGAATATTGCTGATGGTTTGGGGAAGCTTCGTGGGGACGTCCCATGGGTACGACGAACCCCTTTTAGGACCCTACCGAGAGAATAGAGAAAAAAGGGGAGAAAGAACAGGAAAAAACAAATGAAAAGGGACGGGCGGGTGGGGCGCAGTAATCAAGAGCGGACGAGGGACGGTTACGTAGGGTATTTATACGGAAATGGCATAGTGACGTGGTTGATGTAATGGGGGGGTGTTCCTGCTCCCGAAATTCCGCTAAATAGCAGCAATTCTGGATACATATTTATACTTCAATTTATACCCCATAAGAATGATGTTATTATTATGATACTATTTGTGGTCCACAGGATTCAAAGTGTGTACCCATGCAGAAGAAATTCACAGGAAATGAAGCATGCACATATTGGATGTGATGCAGAAGACAAAGCAGCTTCATTCATGCATTTCAGGTGAAGCAGAAGAGATCGTTGGATCATGAGTTTAGTATTACCACATGCACAATATTTTATATATATTTATATTTTAAAGTGCAACAAACACTGGACGAGTCATACATTGAAAAGACATACAGTAGTCATTCTCTTGTTTGTTGAATGTTATTCAAAGCTATTTTTCCATCATTTTATTTTCCCTGGCTGATAAAAAATTACTCTCAAAAGAGGAAATGGAAAGCCAATAGCGCTTCTCTCTCACATTTCCATGCTATCAACAAACTATAATCCACAGCTGTCTCCCACGTTGTCCCCACCCCTCCATCCTTTTACCACCAGGCTCCCGGGCCTTTTGTGGCTCGCTGTCTCTGCAGACAAGGATATACTGCGTCTGTTCCACTAACTTACCAAACCAAGCTTCTCTTTCCATGTTCCTTCACTCTCAGCCTCCTTATTAGTCAGTCTATTACATGGCAACTCATGTTCCAAGATATGTTCCTCTGCTTTCTGCGTTTCATTATATTTCACACTGGCTTACGCCAGCCTAATCGCTTGACACTAAAAGTCATGAAGCTGCCTCATACTGAACATGTCCGTGAAAATAATATCTAGTGATTTTCCCTCTCTTGGCTTATAGACCTGGTTCACCCACTGTGTGGAAAAGATGGTGGATGCTCTAATCTAACACTGGAGAATGTAGGGAAGGAATCCTCTTCTGGTGGAGATGGAAGAGACGCTACAGTAAAGTACCATGAGCATGAGAGCTAACAGCATCACATCTCTGCAAATCTGCCTTTAAATACAACCAAGCATACACACATCGCCGTAAAGAAGAAAGAATTAAGTACAATGGTGACAGGTGTAAATTCTTTTTACCCCTACATATTCTAGGTTACGAGCATGACTGGCAGCACTACAAATCCAAGAGAGCTAACAGGGATCTAGCTTGGACCTGAGCCCCCTCCTCGCTCACCTCCACCGTCCCCTATTTCAGCACTACCACTTTGCCGCAGCCCTCGCATATAGATGGTAAGTGACACCATGATTGTGTGTGGGGCCCAGCGATGAGGGTGTCACTTCTGCCTAGCCTGATTGCCACGTTCGGCGGGCATGGCGACAAGGAGTTAAATTGAGGGAGAAAAGGTCAGGAGCCAGTGGTCATCTGCTTCCCCTCTCTCTCCTCCAAATTACTTGTCCTCCAGGGGGGGAATGAAAACAGACAGGGCCCGGATCGGGCACACGAAGCCTGGGAGGTGATCTGCAAGGCCGGCAAACCACCAGGAGAGGAAAGTGAACGAGGGATGGGTGGTGGGGTGGAAGTGTGTGAATGAGAGAGAGGAGCTGGTAAAGGTGTCAGATCCTGACGAGTGCACAAAGCAGGGAAAAAGGTGTAGAAATGGACAGAAGGTCAAGGCAAGAGTCCCAAAGATAGCAGTGAGGCGTCTGAATGCAGGGTGGAGGTTTCATTTCAGCTGTGTGTGTATGTGTGTGTGTGTTTGTGCGTTCATATGGCAGAATCTCTAATTCTCTAATTCTCCCACACCCGCGTTTTTGCTTTGGTGACCACCAAAGACACAACCCTTCTGGCCTCCAGGTACCTGTCTGCTGCTTGAGTAGACCGGTGGGCCAGCCAAGCCTGAAAGGTCTCCTTCTTCCTCTTGACAGCCTCCATCATGGTTCTAAGGTACTGCCACATCAGGTACTGATGACATGCTGACCACAACTCCTAGCTGCTACCTCAGTGAGAGTCTAGCTCCTCACCAGGAGTTTGGTTCCAGACCCAGAGCTATGTGTAGAGGTGAGCCCAACTATATATGGTTGGTACCGCTCCACCTCCTGCAATGCACCTGACCCCAATGCCTATCCAAGTGGGTGGCCAAGGCACATGGGTCAAGGTCTGGCCACTAGACGCTCGTCAGCAAGCTCCCCTTCCAGGTCTGGCCCGGTTTCCCTATTCCAGGAGGTGCTCCTACTCCTTCTTTGCAAATTTGCCTTGGGAGATTCTTGGAGGGGCTATTGAAGACCTATTTAACCAATTTGAAACCTATTTTTGATAACTCATCTTGTATTCAGGTTCGTACACATACATTTTATCAAATCAAATGTGATTTGGGGCAGTTAGCTAAACCTCCCCATCATATAAATCCACACCTGACTGTATGGGGTTGTATCTAGCAGAACAATTTCATAAGAGGTGTGTGTTTGAAAGTCAGTAGACAAAACCATTGATTACATTTCCAAAAGATCACAACTGAGGTCTAATTTATTAATTTCTCCCTCCTCTTTCACCTCCTCCTCCTCCTCCTCCTGATCTAACATCATGGGTGAGAGTGGAGGCCAACAGTCCTCTACAATTTCATATTGTGGATCTATTGTGAGCCACAGCCATAAAAGTGGGTCAACCACTAATCACAGGGTTCGATCCTCAGCTCCTGTTTAAGTGTCCTAGGGCAAGAATGTCAATTGTGTCAGACCAGCACCTTCCACTGTGCATCTGCCACACTCACACAGTGTGTGTTTGTCCGGCATCTGGGTAATCCATTAAATTACCCTGTGCACCTTTTTTATGAGTGGGTGCCCAGTTTGCTTGTCTTGTGCACAAGAGCATGCAAATCAAGGAATCAATCAAGGTCATTTATTTGTCATTTTATAATACAGGGTTGCACAATGAAACGTAAACTGGAGCCTCTTCATGCTACACATACACATATAGAACATGTATTCAAATATTTAAATGAATAATAGAAAAGAATCATAAATAAAGAAATAATATATACAGTTATTTATATACATATACTGTATATATATATACTATACATATATCTATAGCCAGAAAGGCATCTTAACTAAGTAACAACAAAACTCTACAGGGCACCTTTAAGCCAGACTTGGATAAAAAACAAAACTATCCTTTAATGTTCAACATTTCAGACATCCTACTGAAAGTGACAGTCATAACATCCCTCATTTTATAAGTGACTTTTTCCATTTTTGTCTGCATTTCTCAGTAGGTTAGAGATTTGAATCCTAAACATGTCTTGTAGTGGGTCCCCCACCACTACAAGACATGTTGAGAATTCAAATAGAGGATTAAACCTGCTGAGTGTCCAGTGTGACTTGACCTATTTTGTGCAGATAGCTGGAGAGTCTCTGATTTGGAAATCACTGGTCATGGCTAAATCGTTATTGTTGAGTTATTGGCGTTTATACATCGTAAAGTGTGTTTCCAGCTTGAGATGAACAAAATGCACTTACTTGGGTAAATGTTTAATCAAAAACATGGTGTAAATTTGGCATTTTTAATTATGTGAATCTAAAAATTCCACAGAATTAGAGGATGAGCTGTTCTATCTAGTTAAAAAAGCTGTTGAATGTAAAAATACACTCCTGTAAAACTCAGCAGAGTTTGTAAAAAAGCTGAGAAATGTAATATACATGTGATCTAGGCACAGATAGAGGTTGGAGTGGGGATGCAGATGAATCATGTTCACTGACATGACTCAAATCTATACCTGAGACTACCTCTCCTGAATAACCTACTGTCAACTACAGTGTCACAGTCCAGTACAAAGCAGTATACACATCTGTAAAACACTGGAATATATACTTGAAGGCCAAATCTATAGGGGGACACTTTTTGGGGGTTGATGCTTGCTGTGATACAGCAGCTCTGATTGGAGTTGTTAGCTGCTGTTTATTTTGTGAGTCAGCGATTCAATGGCTCACCATGTTGAATTTTAAAACTAGGATAAAACTTTGAACCATGATACTGTCCATGTACGTGTGCAGATGTGTCCTCAACTCCAATCATGTAAAACAATGTGTCAGTTAAACAAAGATATAATGATGAACAATGAGCTTCACCTCGAAAAGAAAATGAGAGAAAGACAGAAAAACAAGTTGCACAAATTACTGTCACTAAAATTGTGTTCTAAGAATATGTTCTTAAATATTAAAGGTTCCTTTAATGTATTGTCTAGTGGACAAGTTAGCTTGCCATGTTACCCAGGGCAGCAGTGGTGGAACATAATTAGCAAACTAGACATAAAATAAAAGATGGAAATAATCCACTACATTATTACTTATAGTAATAGTTATTTATTATATAAATTTGTATAAAGTAACAATCTGAATAATCAGAAAATTATTTGCTTTTGCCTTTTTTTTTCTCTACTTCTTTCCAGACATTTTCAACAACCACATCACAAAAACACCAACAATAGTTCGGATTACAAACAAGAGTTGATAAATCAGAACAGGAACAATCTGAAGCAACTTTATTGTATTTCTGCAGGACTGTGTGTTATCACTCAGTATGTCTTTACTTAAGAAATCTATTTGAGATGTTCCCTGCAACACTACAATAAGTAAGAACTAAGGGAGTACTTCAAGAGATCCTGAAAAGAAAAATGAACAAAAATGAAAAAATTATATAACAGAAGTCTTTTCACTATTAGGAGTGTAGATATTCTGTGCAGAGTACCTGATCTAACCATGCAACCACTGTGTAGCACAGACACGGCTGGCTGCAGATCCTACCAGACATGTTATCCTCTTCTGCCCCCATTAGGTGGCGCTGTGTGCCAGCTCCTCTCTCTGACACAGCCCCATGATGATGTGCTTCGCATCATGTACAGTATGACACAGCTGCAAGACTCTGGTGGATTGTTGGCGTGCACCCGTTGGGGCCGCTGATACAGAACTTGGGGCTTACAGTACAGGACGGCTAAAAATTAAACTAAAATGGCATCTTATTGCAGTTCGGCCACTCTTTTGCACCGGGGCAATTAACCTGCTAATAATACAATGAGCACAAGTCCCCCTCCTCATCCAACACACACACACACACACAAACATACACACACACACACACACACAGATACACATGCAGCCTCCTCCCTTTCTGAGCTTATAGCCCCTCAGGCCATAGGAGAGCCATTGGATTAGTGGATGCTAGCAGAGATAGTTTAACGTAATGAACCATCAAGATGACGACTATTAAAGATGATTTGCAGTGCAGAGAGGAGATAGGAAGAGCGACCTGAGTTTGGCTGATGATAGTGTTAACTCCTTATTCTCTCATTGTTGGGCAAATACAGATTAGAAGGCCCCTTTTTCTTCTCAGAAAGGAAGGTCATGATAAATGAAGCAAGTTGATCTACACAGTTGTGAATGGTGGGGGTAGGTTTTAGAGACATGGCACATTAGGCCACTAACCAATACGTTCCCAGCATGCATCTGAAGGATGCCGGTGCACAAAAGAGAGTCGAGTTTAGCAATAGAAGAGCAAATTGAGGACACAATTCTTTCAATATGGGATTGTTGCAGTTAAAACTGCTTTATTGAAAAAACTGATACTAGATGAATACAGACATCAACACCACTTTTATGTTGCAGTATTTATATATATATATATATATATATATATATTTCACTAATCTGTTATATTCTATTTTCAAACAACCTTGAGACATATTGTGAGAATATTCTTTTTTTTCTTAGTTTCACATCATTGTAGATCTGGATAGTTGCTAGATGTCCTCTCGGGTTCTGAAAGATTCTGAAGACCATTTATAAATATATTTTGCCCACAAAGTAGACATCCCACATCATATTCAGTGCTTTGGCAAAAGGACAAAAACAACATTTAAACTGTAAACACTGTAAATAACTTGATGTGTACATGCTGATGGAAGTGATTGTAGGCCCTCTGGGAATGTCCTATGGACCTTCTTGGTCACATGGTGAGTATTATGGGATAGAGACAAAATTTCAGAACATTGTAGTTGTACTCCCCTTTTCTTTGACAAAATATTTTTTACTCAAGATCTACTTACTAGTTATTTTTATAAATGAAGACAGTAACATGTGGTTGAAAGCTCTGGGTAAATCAAGTTACCTTTGATCAAGATTTTGTAGGTAAAAGGTAAAAACGAATCGACTGATTAAGCAATAAGAAAATTATCTTTGGTTGCAGCTCTAGTTTGTATCTCGGCAGCAGTTAGAATTTATAAACGTAATGATTTGCTAATGTAATAATTTAAGCATGAAGGTTGATTCTTGACCTCTGAAATGGTAGTTTGACAAAATAAACATGGCTTAACAATTTACACATCTGTTGTTAGAATTATTTATATAACAGAAGGCACAATGCTAATTTATTTAAAAAAGTAAAAATGTAATACAATTTAAATCTCTAGTACTACTTTGAGGTTATAGCAGTTTTTTGATCCATGCAGTTGTATATTCTAAAGATGAAAATGTCTGCTGAGGTATGACCAGAGAGGGGCAGTATTTTTGATATTTAAGAGACGCATTTGAAATACAAAATAGTATTTTGTCATTTGTATTCGATGGAAATGTTTTGGGATTTTTCATCAAGATATTATAGTGTCCTGTATGTGATGACATCATGTATGCAAACTGAAGCCTAGGGTTGTACGAGAGACATGAGAATGGAGCATAGGGTGGGTGAAAAGTGTTGGTTGGTATATTTCTATCAAGCAAATACAATTTGAAAGAATTGAATTATTTCAACAGTTTGTAACACTTACTGTTATATTCACATTAGTCCCTTTTACCATTTTAACATATATGTTAGAATGCTGTAAATAACTGGTGCAAATGCATCTACAAACCCCCAAGAAGGATGCTTGCTTGTACAATACATCTTTGAAGATATCTGTCACAATAGTATTTGCTTATTCTTTTGAGAGTGAAGCTATGGTAGAAGTACAGTGAAGAGTGTTTCCATTGTGGGGTGATCTTTTATGTTCATTTTGCTCACGGTATCAATGATATCACAGGCGACACCTAATCCTAATACGGTACATCAGGATGTGCTCTTCTTCCATCCTTACCATCCATCCTTCCATCCATGCCTCGTCCTGACTATCAAGGTAAACACTTCAATGTAGTCATTTTTCAGTGACAGTCAAACTTTCTTACAGACTAGGTTAACACACCCACAAACTAACTGCACCTATGATTTACGGGCGGAAGGTGGCCTTGTGGGTAAGTTGTGTGTGCGATGGAGTCTAGTGGGCTTGTTGTGGGAAGTCAGTCTCTGCTGCAGCCACAAAAAGGTGCATTCTATTAGGTTACGTTACTTTAGTCAGCCATACAGCCATGTACATGAGCTCAGGTTGCAACATGATGGTTACTGAAAGGCCGTGTGTTATGTTTGCTGTCACTGAAAAGAAATAAATCCTGTTCATGCAACGTTACTACAGCGTCTTCTTCACTTGCTAGGTACCAGCTACGAGCCAGGCAATAAAAGTCAATAAAAATATCTTAAAACCAGAGGTCTCCAAACTACGGTTTGGAGGCGCAGATGCATGGCGGGCAACGTTACCAGCTGAAACGCTATAGAACCGAAGTGTTCCCACACTTTTGACTTGCATGAAGACGACTGCAGCACTTTTTTCACCACCACCTCTGCCATGCTGTGTGTTTACTTCTTGTTAATGAAACAAGTCCATTGCTGTTCTCAGTTTGATTGGTGCCCCTGTTAGAGACATGATGTAATGACATTCTAGTAAGGTAATGACAACGTGATAAACGTGGAAAAATCTCAGACTAGAGCATCGTAACTGACATTAAGAAAGTGTATAAGTTATGCATCGTGTGAAGAACTGACGATATATTGTTGCATTGATTGTTCGTGTCAATTTCATTAAATTATTAAACCTACCTGTATCTGAGTGAACATAGGTGCTATATTTTCTAATTGAATCTGATACACTTACAATTTGTGTACTTTCCATCTTATTTCAGAATAGATTTTGGTGTATTATTCTGATGCATCTTGCAGCATGTACTCTGCAGATCCTGCCGCGCGTGTCCTTGCTGTGTTTCCTGTTGTTTTGCAGGCCTCGTCTCTCAGCCTTTATTTACCATCAAGCAACATGAGCATGAATATAAAGACCAAGCGGAGCCCCTCACCACTGTCTGCAGGCCTCACTCAATCTCTCAATATCTCTGCCAGCAGAAGACCAGATTGAATTTTCCTCGGGAGTCTCCCAGGATGAGAGTGGACGTCACTGGAGGATACTTCCCTCTCTATGCCTCCTGCTGCGGCTCTATAGATGCACACCGCAGATATTTCTCCCCAGACAGGAGCGAAGGCGTCGGCCATACTGCAGGAACGCTCTGGATTCACTTTAGATTTTACATCTAGTCAACAGTGGGAATTCGCTGATAAACAAAGTAAAGTCCGTCTGGCATGAAACACAACATCCTCGGGGAGCAGGAGCGTGTTTTCTAGATTGGAGTTCTTATAGCTGATCCCCAATATAGAGATAGTCACACAAAAGGAACAAAGCACTCTGTTTGCCTCTACATTCTTTGATAATTTCTGAGCTAATTTTCCCCATTGTCATTTCAGCTACCACTATGGCCTATCTATTTGTGCGTGTGTGTGTTCTGTAAGCAGGATAGCAGAATAAATATTTACCATCTGTGGTGTTTTTTCCTCCCCTGTCTCTCCGCCACGCAAGATTCCAGCACTATTTTTTTTTTTGTTTCGTTTTTTTTTTTATCAGTGCTGGAGCTCAGCCATGGGCCTTTTTAATTTTCTGCTTTTGTGTTTTTAGAGATTGACAGGCTGCTCTCTCCCTGGAGCATTGTTCTATTAATCTGTTTAATATGCTACAGAAACATTCGAGTGCCGGAACAGGCAGCCGGGGTAATGGAATCGCAGCAGGTAAAGGCGGGCTTGCATATCTGACGATTGGAGAGGGGGCAAGAGAGGCGCAATAGTCGGCTCTGAGTGGCATGGTAACCACCACCCCACCTGATGACCTTGTGTGGATAGACAGGCAGATGGACAGGTTGCTTCACATATTGTTGCTCGAAAGCAAAACAGCTCGCCCACCTGTCACCGGTCCCCGAGCAGATTCTTTATAAGATGCACAGTTAAAGCCTCGCTGACTTCTACAGGCACTGAACTGGAGCATCATGGGGGTAAGAGAAGTGATCGCCAGCCGAGCGCTATACGTCGAAAATGGTAGGTAAATGCCAATGTATAATTGTACGCTGCCATTCCTCCCGCCCCCTCCTGCTGAGGCAATGAGTTGTGGTTTAATTAACTCTGCCTTAATGGGTGCACAGCAAGACGGTGGTGGGGTGGAGGGGGGTTGGAGGTCACAGGTTTGCAGCATGTGGCGCTCCGTCACGGCGCTGTCCCCGAGAGATAAGCTGTTCACTTCCCTCCAACAAAAACCTCTCCCCCTGACATCCTGCCTGGGCTAAAGACAGTGGACACTGTGCGGAGACGATGACAGTCCAGCTCGTAGGCTGAAGAGTGAACAGACCGAGCAGAGCACTAATGACATAAGAACGAGATAAGTATGCACAGGAATTCATCCTCAAAGCCTTTACAGTCTGCCAGACAAGGTCTAACCTCGTTTTATCCCCCACGTAATGCAGAAAGCGTAATGTGCTGATACTCTGACTTAGGTTAAGCTTTTGATCAGGCTGTTATCCTGGACTGGCCTGGGGATAAAAAACAAAGGAGTCACAACTGGATTGTGCGATGACAGTAAGAGCAAAGATGTTCTTGGGGAAGGATTTGTCACTTTTGCTCTTCCCTGAACTGACAAAGACCACAAAAGAAACAAAAGCAAATTATCCCTCTAACCACCGCTGCCAATCATTCCTTACAAAACACAGTTCTCTAATTACCAGTCCGGTACACGTGTGTTCAGTCACGTGATTGATTTCGAGGGCAGATGACAATTACACATGCACTTAACGTCAAGAGAAGCGTCTAGTTCCAACTTTTAATGAGGTGAAACTCTAATCCAGACTCTCCACCTCTCACTCCATCCCAGACGTTACAGTCATAACACCGTGTCCAACTCAGGGATGCTGGGAAAAATGCAGCTGCCTGATATCTCTCCTGCCCGTGTTTGGTTCTATTAACACCACCCCTCTGCCTTTATCTCAGCCACGAAACTGAACCTGTATATCCATCATTACAAAAAAAAAGCTACTGTGCCAAAAAGAAATTAGGAGGCCTGATGAAAAGCGTTTGGAAGTGAAGTTGTGAAGCTGCAAAGGGGCTTCAGATCAAAGCAAGCCACCGGTAATTAGAATACATGCTGAAGAGAAGCAGACGTCTGCACAAATCAGGATTTTAGCTGGAAAATTACCTGTTGAGCTGTTCAAATAATAAATGTCTTGGTGAAGTGGGGAGAGCTCTGCGAAGTCAGGCTCACCGGTCGCCTTGCTTTCCCAAGGCAGCGTGACAGACATTGAAGGGAAGGAACAATCTCACCTATTCTCAGTTTCTCTCTCTATCTTTCTGCCTGCGCTTGTGGAACTCTCTTTACCCCCGCCCCTTTCTCCAAGGACACTTTTCTTTTATGGCTTACTCGCTTTTGGAGCATCTTTTGTTCTGACTTGCTTTTCTCCTCTTAGAGTCTCTGCTGCCTCACACATTAGCTTCACTGCTCTTTTTGATATTATCTGTCATGCATGGCTTTTAGTAATCAGTTTAAAGTCGCACAGGAGCAACACGGGTCACCTACAGTATATCCATCTGTGCATCATTTTCAAATGATCTTGGTATGCTTACACAAATTAACCACATGGTTTCCCACTGGTATTGCAGGCCAACGTGTTTCTCACAATTAAGAGGTAACAATTAACTGGTACTGTTCAATGATTTCTTATATACAGGCTTACAGGCATGTACAGGCAGACAGGAAAGTTCAGGTACAGGTACAGGGTCGGAGTCAGGATATGGTTCTGGTTCTGGTGGCTTAAAAGCAAAGGCAAAAAGCATGAGGCAACTTTGCAAACTGGTATCTGATGGGCGAGTCAGATGACTGCAGTAACTACACAAAGGGTAAAACTGAGAAAAATAGCTTAGAGTGTTTTAACTGGCGAGCCAAATGAGTAATAGCTATATAAGTGATATTGCACTAATTGTACATGTATTCATGAAGTAATTTTTATGGCCAAAAACCATGACGGCTGATTTGACCTTTGACCCCAAAAGTGCAGCAACTACAATGCTGTATTGAGCTGCACTACATTGTTGAATGGTGCAGTACGAGATTTCTGACCACTAGGTGGTGTTTGTAAACACGCAAGCCACACACAGAGCTAGGCTTCACAAGTTACAGTACTCCAGCCGGTATATCACTCTTAGGCCTGGATTATACTCCAGAACGGACGCGTTCGTGCGCGGTCGCGGACCTCGCGTACACGGAGCATTTCAAATTATACTTGTTTTTAGAGCCCGCACGGCAGACGCGTTCGACACATGCGCAGTAGATCGGCGTGTAAATGCGCATGCGCAGTAGATCGGCGTTTACACAAACAACTAATCAAACATGACGACACTCATGCAAGAAGAAGAAGAGCTGCTTGGTCTGTTGTACCGAGCGCAAAAAGAGAAAAAAA
>JAVQJL010007211.1:0-13702 GCA_036024295.1 Nannoperca obscura
TCTCTCTCTCTCTCTCTCTCTCTCTCTCTCTCTCTCTCTCTCTCTCTCTCTCTCTCTCTCTCTCTCTCCCTTTCTGTCTCCGTTTGCGGATTTGAATATGCGCGTGGTCGCTTGAAGACCGCAAGAGCCGCACCTGTCTACCGCACGGACAGACGAATGCCGAGCTGACGCTGATACAGCCGCAGCAAACCTGGCTTTACTATAGCCGTCGTCTTATTTTTTTATTATTAGGAACTGAAATAGCTACCGTACATGGCCAGCCCACAAAAATGAATGAATTGGGTGAGAGAGAGAGAGAGAGAGAGAGAGAGAGAGAGAGAGAGAGAGAGAGAGATCTGTTAATTGGCCTCTGTCGCCTCTTACTGGCGTCAATGGTTTACTGCCACTCTCAGGCGTCGGTTCACGGTGTGCAGGTTCATTGTTTTAGTTGGAGGCAGGAAGCGGATAGAGTGTGCTGTGTGCACTGTGCTGGATGGGAACTTAGTGGCAACAAGGGCCCAACTGCAGATTCCTTTGCCAAAGGCAATCATGTTAATCCAGCCATGATTATAGTTGACTGAAACTAAATACGAAGTAGTAAACAGCAAAACAGCAACAGGAACAACAGATATATTAAGCTGAAAAGAAAAGAATAACCAATGATCAGTGCAAATTACATTACTAGCTATTGACATGATCAAAAACCTCTCGGTGAAGGTTCCCGTGTACACCAACATGCATGTCTGTTATTCACTCAAACTGCATTCAAATTCAGCAACTGTGACTCAAATATGCAAAGACCTTTATGAAGACGATGCTGTATTTTCAATGTTCTCTAGTAGTTCGGATTGTTTTTCCAAACTCATGGCCACTAAAAAGCAAATCAAAGATGTACAGTACAAGTTAGGGCTGCGTCATGTGGCAGTATTGCTAATCAATGAGCTGGAGTCCTTTAGGACAATATTGGTTATTTATAATTTTGGCATCACTGTTATAAAGTTTCATGATTTTGTATATTCAAGTATATGATTGGCTGGAATAGCCAAAATCACATTACTATCTGCTTTTTAAATATCATAATATATATTTATATTGTCATACAGTGTGTATATATAGATAAAGTATTTTATCCATATTGCCTGTCTGACAGTGACTGTACAGGTGAAAATTAGATGATAATCTCTGGTTTATTATTATACCACCTCAGGACAAGGGAAATGAAATGAATCAACAGCATGTTGTGGTCCGACTTGAAGTTAATAGTTTAGTTTCCACATCTGGCCACAAGATGTCAGTGTTATACAACTGTAGTACTGCTTCCTCTCTCTGTCTCACTTTCATCCACACACACTGACACACATACTGGTCTCACGTGAAGCTTTAGCACTTGTCCCACCTCCATGCTGCCTTTATTAATAATATCACAACCACACAGTCCCCTTCCAGTCAATACTCAAGCCACTTTATCCTCCAGGAAGTTTGCACGTCTATACTAATTTAACAGAGATTAGGAGAGGAAACTATTTTGTTGTTCTGGGTTTGACCCCCCCCCCCTGTTGGGCCTGTTGATTGCGCATATTGTTTCATTAGGATTGGCTCTGCTACAGGCTACAGTGGGAGTAGATGCATCGTCTAGTATTAAATGAGGGGAAGTATATTATTACATCCACATGGACTGATGGGAAAACAAAACAAATGTGAAACTAATCTCACAACATATAAAGAGAAATTGTGACCACAAGAGAAGGTGTGTGAAGACCAGTTTTTGCTACAGTACATACAGAAGAAAAGACAAAGGCAAGTGTCAGTGGTCATTATCTCCCTCATGTCCCCCATTTTCCTTTTTCCTTTTTTTTTTTGTGCAACATTAATTGAGCACACCATCAAGACTGTTAATAAGAAACACATGTCTCCTCTTGACCGAAAGTTTCAAAGGAAAGTCCAACAAACTATTGTATTGACTCCAGAACAGAGCATATACACTTTCTCATTGCTTCCTTTCCCTTTTCCTCTCCATATGGAGATGAAAAGATCTTTCATGTTGTTTCCTCTTGTTGCATTATTTATTGCCGTGTGGCGCTTTATTAGCTGGTTTCATCTCAGATTTCGCAGGCTGTTTTTGGAGAAGCCTTTGAAATGTGTTTCTGACTCCAAACAATCCTTTTCCCACTTTCGTTCACTTGCTCCAGTCGCCTCTTCTCTCATGATAAAAAACCCAAGATTTTCAAAGCGAATTGAGCTACCCTCTGAAGCCAAAATCCATTCAATACTGTCCTAAGGAAGGGAGATGTTGTTCTTGTTTTGTGGCTGACATGAAAGGAGAACAGAGGAGCGTCTTTGTCATTAGCCTTATTAGCATCATTAGCACAGAATGGATGAACTTCAAATGCTTGGCTTGGAGTTATTTGTGTTACCATCGAAGCTACATGAGTACTATTTTATGTTCTATGTTGGAGACTGTGTTGCACTGTGAATGAGGTGGGTGTGTTTGAAGAAAGCTGATACGTTTCAGATATCACCACTAGATGGTGGAGCTACTCCTAACTCAAAATGAGACTGACTGGAAGTGGAGACAAGAATTGGAATTACTGGAAAATATTAGAGATTTTGAGATATTTTAAACCACATAATTTAAAACAGGTCTGTTTCATTCCACTATTAACAAACATTGCCAAGCTATACACACCCTCTAAAATCTTTTAAAACATGATCTGCATACCTGCCACATAATGTCAGTGCCTTTCAGTAAAACCTCAGGTATTTTCAGAGTGAAACAAAGAAATAGGACAAAGCCAGAGGCATACATGTATGTATGTATGTATGCATGTGTAACTAGGATATGTGAAAAGACACATTTTACTTGTCTTGTGTACACTGACAATAAAGTAATCTTCATCTTCTTCATCTAAATGTTGAATGAGTTTAATGGGCACTAAACACTTATGGATGGTTATTTGATTGATACATCTCAACTGGCCGCCACAAAACGTATGATAATGTTGTCGTGGATATCATTGGTTTGGTGCAGAAGACTCATACTGTTAGAGGTGAGCATGTGGCATGATGAAGGGGCAAAGAATGTGCATGTTTTCAACATAACTTACAGCAGGAGGTTTCACTGATTAGCATGGCTTTAAACCAGACCAGAGAACCTAACGAGTGAAGTTAGCAGTATAAAGATTTTGTTAAGAACAAAAAAACATGTGACGATCTTCTTTGATTTAGTCAAACAGTTTAAACATGTTTGTTTGCACCTTGTCTATCTTAAATGGTGCCAACAAAGGCATTACCTAAAAAGGTGCCCTATCCTAAATGCTCATAGTGCCCACTGGTGTTAAGTGCTATCCAGTAAACAGACATTATTAAGTGAATGTAAAGAGTAAAGATGTAAATGTTATTGAAACCCAATGTCAGTTTGTTTTATGAATAAATGGATTTGACAGTTTCTCTCATCAGGGAATGATGCAGAGAAATATCTTATTTCAAATTTAAATTACAGTAAAGACAGAAACATCTCCTTTGGCTTGGCTAAGTGCTTAAAGCACCAGCATGACTCTAGAATCAAAGCGGCCATCACATCGGATGAGAGATGAGATGAAGGTAAGAGAAGAAGAAGGTGAGCAGATTTTGCGTAGCATGCGAGCAGCTGGCGGTAGGAGTCGAAACCTATGTAAACTTAATAGTTCAGCATTTTCTTTTTTTCCCTGCTTCTTCTTCTCATCAGGGCTCCTTGCATCTTTATCAGGAAGCTCCAACCACTGCAGTTGATGGTGGATAAGCCCAGCAGGCCTGATTTGGGTTTGAACTCGTCTTTTATTCATTCCATCTCTCCCAGTACCCACACCTCCACAATGGCCCGGTTTCTCCTGGCAGGCCTTAATCTCTCTCCCTAATCGGCTGCAAACGTGAGGCTTTGCAATTCCCCACAGGGCTGCACATGGGATATGGACAAGTTTTCCGAGTGAGCGCAGAGGTACTTGGTGCAACAATGACAGAAGTGTCGTCACTTTCAGGTTTAGAGAACTCGGTGTGCCACCTTGTATTTAGCCTTTGGGATTTTCCCAATTTGTCGAGATGAGGAGAGAAGGCACACCCTACTGCGGGGAAGCAGAGGTCATGCTACATCATGCCTATATGTCAGCAGATGTAATGAACCCGGAGTAACCAGCTGATCCCAGCATTCAAGACCACTTGGGTCCAGCATCAAACACACACTAGCGCTTTGATTCTCTGAAGGAGTCCTAAGGTTCCCATTGCAAACCCAAGTCATAATAAACACACATAAACAGCTCTGTCTTTCATGTCAGCCTTATAAAAGAGGAATAAATAAGTACAATCCACTTCCAGTGCAGGCTTTTGTGGAGAGGAAGCAGCTGGAGATGGCACTGGGCCCTGGTATTGTTTGCCAGCAGCTTCCTAATCGGACCGTGGTGCCTTGCTGGCGTCTCCTGGAGAAGCGGGCAGGACACGTCACCCACATGAAAGAGACAGTTTTGAGTCTGAAAGTGCTGCAGTGGTCACTGTGGGTCACGTCTCTGTCAGAGTTCTTTCTTCATTGGATGAATCTTCATTTCTTGGTCATTATTCTTCATGTCAGTGATTAATCTCTTCTTGGAGCAAAAGCGATCACATTACCTTTGATACTTTCTTCAGAGTAACAGAGAACAAACAAAACTTGCTGTTAAGTGAGGGTGGAAATTGTGCGCCAAGGTTTATTTTGGATTAACCCCTGTTCAAAATGAACTTCTCTGTCTTCCATAACCTCTTGGATGGGACTTGCATTAGAGGATTTTTGAGCCTGAATATTTAACAATATGGTGTTTCTCTCTCTCCCTTTCTCTGCTCCGAGTTGGTGTTTTCTTGCTAATTCTGTCTCTCCCTTAGATGTGGTTCAAGCTATTTACAAATCCAACTTTTGGAATGAGTGTCCAACTCCCTTTCGTCTGGGATTAGATAGAAAGAGAGAGGGATGAGGGATAGGGAGAGAGCGAGGGACGGATCATAGCACATACAGTGCTGCTGAGGACAAACTTGAAAGGATTAGGGAAAAATACAAAATGTCTAGCAAGTAATAAAAGTGCATGTTATTTGTTGTCGGCTACAAAGTGAGATCAGCGGAGCTTCAATGGACATCTGATTAGTGGTGTAAAGTCACCAGATATACTTTTAAGGGAAAAAAGTGGCCAAAGAGCTGTATGGAATATTTACCAATACACAGAGCACAGCTTGGGTTCCCAGCCAGCTGGCAGCAGATACTGAGAAGTAGAGGGAGAAAGTGTAGAGGAGGCCAGCAATGATGATACAGCTAAAAGAGAGGGAGAGGTATGTTTAATGTTAAAGTATATAAGTGCTCAGAGGGGATATAAGGTGCTCATTAGAGGAATGACAGACGACTTCTTGGTCACATGCTGAATTGATCAACTAATCATTGTCATCATTAATATGCAATATGTTTTGATTAAAAAAACATATTTTTGCTTTCCCTCTTCCAGAGATTTCATGCAGTGTCTCACTCAAGAACCCTTAAGGACGGAGTATTCTTGAAACAAACACATTGTCCGACCGCGTTTAAGTGTTTATACGTGTTCTCAATGGCCACCCTTGAATGAATTGTACAAATCAGATAATAGCACACTCTTTTCGACTCTCAATCCTGGAAGGCGTTAGTGTTACACTTTTCACAACTGTGAGAAGGATGACAAAGGAGATCTTGAATGAGAAGTTCAAATCAAAGCATGCTTATCGGATTGAACTTTTTGCGAAATTACAAAAGTTGTCAGACTCAGCTCCCCCAATTCTGACATCAGAAAGGTGTGGTGGGCGCGGGTTTAAAACACTGTTCAAAGATCTGCCAAGCAGTCGATTAAGCATACTCATTTCTTTAACCCTCCTTTCACACCAAATACATAAGCAGCATTACCCAGAGCAACGGAGAGTGGGGTGGCCAAAGAGGGTTTCAGTCGAGTCATAGTGGCATGCCCGGATTTTCTGCTAGAATTTGCAGCCAAAGTGCAACTAAATTGAACTTTGACCTCAACTATACTGACCCCCATAAGCACATCCAACGGCATTCCAGCACTGACAGGGGAAACCAATTTTACTGTAGAGGTGCTGGTGTAATCCAAGTTATGTAACTTTATTCTCCTGTACTCCCAGGACTTGGGTAAAAACCTCAAGCATGGCAGAAAATATCAGAAGCTATTGGGATTCCTTCCAGTGTCGTCTGTAGCGTCCTAGTAAGCTTTGTAGGATGGGAAATGCTCTCCGTAATGTAATTCATCCTAGTCTTGCAAACTACACACACTTGGTGAGAAAGATCGGGGTTAGGGCGAGGTTGTTTACACTGAACCCTCCTTTCAATCTACACGGAATAAAGCTGTACGTTCTTGAAGCAGACTAAGTGAGAGGCGTTAGCAGACTGATGATGGGGCTGCCGTGCATACTAGCAGGGCTCGAGTTGGACACAAAGCAGTCTACTTGTGCAGCACAGCAAACACATGCTGGCCTTATGTTTAGGAGACTGTCTGTCTTCAGTGCACATTGTTAGACCTTTTCTCTCTCACACGCAGACGAATGAGAGAGACAGACAAAGAGAGAGGAACCTTTTTTTCCCCTTTCCATATGGTCAACATCTACAGAGCCAGATCAGTGACAGTTACATTCGGCTTCGAAAAGAAATTTCAGCCTTGAAAACAAAACCTGAACTTCAGTTTTTTTTCATGTCACTTTTTTTGTGCCTTTTTTCTTGTGTTTTTCTTACGATGTCATTTTTTTGGTATATATAAAATATAAGTTCAGGTTTTGTATTCAAAGCCAAATGTTCTTTTCGATGCCAAATGTAACTGTCACTGATCTGGCTCCATAAATATCTAGCTGGTTACAGTAAACCAGAGTCAAGGCTGTGAGAAAAACCATTAAGCTGGAGCATCTGAGCACCTGGTTACCTGGTTGTCACCTGAAGTCTTCCCATAGGTCTTTGCAATGCCACACAGTTTCACAAATGCAACATGGGTGGCCTTTGTAGGAACTGAACTCCTTTACTGTGGCAGGGTTTGGTACCATGTACTGTATGAGATTATGTTCCATGGAAAACTTTGTTCAGCAGAACTTCTAAATGTGTGTAAGATTGTGTTACACAAGATTATTTACATCAAAGAGTTCATTTGAGTTAATTCATATCTGATTTATTAACCATCTGAGTAATACCAAAACAATATGTTTAACTGCTGTTCTGGTGAAACGACTGGCACACTACGCCATGTGAATGTCAACAGGAAGCTGATACTAATAGCTCCCAAGTTGTGGTTTGGAAGGACACATGTCGTGACAATTAACCAGGGGCTGAGGAAGCGGGTTACTGGCAACACAATGCCCCAGGCTGGCCTGATATATGCTTGTCTGATAAACACTTTGGTCAGAGGAAAACCAAGTGTCAGCCGGATATGCTTTTGAAGTCTGTTTGTATTGTTTTTTGCAGATAAAAGAGACAGGTGCCTTTGTTGTCGGAGGTTGGAGGAATGTTAGAAAAGAAGCTGCCATTTTGTGTCATTATATCCTCTTTCATATTGGTTCCCATTGAACAAGGCACGTACAGTATTTACAGAAAAGGCAAAGCTCCATTACCTGCTAGTTTAATGTTACCTTGAGGTAATGGAGGTTAAAAAGACAGCTAGCCTTTGATGAAATTGAGCAACACTTAAGCCCCAGAAACCAAGGGTCTTTGATCACTTAACCCGATCTTCTTATATTTAATAGCAAGACCCAAGGAACAAGCATGGGAACGGCCGTGCAAATCCTTTGATGATCTGGACCGGGTTCACATGTGCACCTCCAGCAGAGGAAACACAATGCAATAGTATAAATCACGCATCCAAGACAGGACTCAAATACACTCAGATTTTACATTACAATACGTTCCCCCTCTTATTGAGCTATATAAGCTTTCTGTAAAGCCCCATTAATCAACATGTTTCTGTTAACAATCGATCAAATTAGTGTAATGTGTAATGTGAAAGAGGTAACACAATATCAGAGGCTACAAGACTCAAAATTAATTACGAATTGGATTAATCAGAATAAATCTAATTGAAATTAAATCAAATTTCAATAAAATTCAAATCCTTTTAGCAAGACTTTCTTTTACCCATTAACTGCTGCCCATGTAAAAGTTTGTCTCCAAATAAAATGAGAATCTTTAGTTAATTTGATCCAAGACAGCAGTTTGTTCTGAGCACATCAAAGTGTTTTAATTTCACAATGAAGTGCTGTGGAGGTGCTCAGTGCAACAACCCATCACATTCATACAACAGCATTTTATATCTATCATTAAATAATTTCTGTGAGTAATGGCTCAAAAGTGGACTGTCTCTTCAGGCGTGTGCCAGAATTGCCAGATGGCCAGTCTGGGTCTGGCTGCAGCTCTGCATTTTCTCTCCTAATATATGTTACATCTGATTCACTGACACTGACCTACATGGCAGTGGGAGGAATCCACGATAGATAAACCTTTTTTTCTTCATCCAAAACAGAGAAAAAACTATCTGTGGCCAAGTTTAATGATGATGACAGTTTGTCTTTTATTTGAGCAGAAAAAACACAACCCGCTGTTTAAAGTGCCCTTTGATGTAACTCTTTTCTGACTTGTACCATTAAATTTAACACTAAGTACAACTTGGCATAAAACTCCTTTCTTTTTCTCTCTTTTTCCTGTTAGCGCTGTGCTGTGTTCAGTTTGATAAACTTCCATCAAAGGGCATATGCTGATCCATCAGACATCTTATATAGTCTACGTTGCTCGTCATTACTGTAATTTACTTCTACTGGAGAGTTCAGCTCCTACTCGCAGTCTTTATTATTCCATTGGAGTTAAATGGACTCCTAAGTGTCATGGATGGCTGTTTGGGTGGGTACTAAAGATGAAAAGGTTTGCCTTGAGCAAAGAGAGGCAGACAGAGTCAGAGAGGGAGGCTGATCTTTGTATGAAACAGGCTTTGCCTTCTCACAGGTTTTGTTTCTTCTTCTTTTACCACAGAGCTGACTTCTAACGGCTGCAGTTGCACAACCAGCATTTTATTTTCATCTCATTCTACACACTACGTGTCATACATGTACCGGAGTTTCAACTCACGTGTCAGTTTCCAGCAGCCAAAGGACTCAGCCTCTCTTATAAGATACATGCTTCCTGCAAGTGCACACTTATACTTTTATCAAAGATTATCTTTACAACTGTCCGAAGTTTTCGTGTTCAAAAAAAATTCTTCAATATTTAGCAAGCAAATAAAAGTACCATAAACCATGAATATATGTCACAGTTACAGTTTGTTCCTATAGAAATTGAAAGAGGCTACCATCTATATTTTTATATTAACCATAGATCGAATGATTAATGTGAAAGAGTTTGCTTGTAGCGAAAGACCCACAGACAGTTATCACCTGACCTGAACTTTTCAGCGTCTTTCAGCACTTTGTTTTGGTTTTCCAGCCCACAAGTTTGCTGTTGTGGTTCAGTCACACTGCGTTTATGGCGTTTTAGCCACACACAGACAGCTGTTTTCAACAAAGAGAAGGCTTTGATAAACCAACCTATTTGTTTTACTTTTTGATATTTGCACAAAAGTTTTAGTAATATCAAACTGAGGTTAATTTTGGGAACAAACCTCAAAACTTCAGAAATTGTAAACTCTTTATTACTTTGAATTTTAAGGCAAGTCACAGCACAGTGTGGTGTGGTTTTGCAAATAGTCTCCGTGCTGAACTGGGCACTCTTACAAAGTGCCATTGTGGGATCTTTAAAGAGTTGCCCAACATTAAAGCGGAGGTAGTGGTAGCAGGTGGTGTGCTGGAGGAAGAGGATCTCCCTGTGGTCTCATTCAGGCCTGAGAGAGAGGACTGGGACAGGTGGTCAACCCCTTTAATGTTCCCAGGCTTTTCATCTGTGCACGTGGCTCTAAAACAGGGCACACTGTACACTGACCAAGAACTCTTTACTGGCAGCCCTATGATATAGTTTCTGCTGCTGTTGCTGGCCGTTTCATGTGGTTCCGCCCCGCTTATGTCTACAGCATGGCTACTTAATCCACCGGTGACATGTGTAGCGCTTTCGGTGTGCTTGACACGTAATTTTGTTCAAGCTTTGAGAAAGTCTTTGTCACCTGTCCATGACAACTGACAGCTGACTTATAACACTTTATGTGTCTGTTTGTTCTCAGGTTATTCTTGGACAGAACTGTTCATGTAATCCCAGATATCAGAAACAATTCCAACAAGAACACAAAACATAAAAGTGGAACTGATAGTTAATATGTGTTGCCACAGTTTGGACATGTTTGGTTTTTGATTTATGACAATCTTCCGTGCTACTTGAGTGTGACCGCAGCCATTAGGTCAGTGCGTAGAAAGAGCCATTGGCTCACAAGAGCGAGTTGTCTTGTGTTGTGGAAACAAGCAGGTGTATTATGGGGCCCTTAAAACACAACGGTATCACTTTGCATAGGGGCTGCCCCTTGTTACTGTTTCTGCTGGATGGAAAGCCTCATTATCCTAACATTGTTTTATCTGTTTGTGCTAACAGGAGGAACTGTCAATATAACCGTCTCGGGTTTCATGTTCCCAGGTTCAGAGTGCCACAAAGAGAAAGAAGAATTTTGTTTTGCTTGGGAGTTGTTGAGGCTCATTTGTAATGGGCCTCCTGGCCTGTTTGATGTTGGCAGGGTCCAGCCAACATCACCACGGCCACGTAGTGATGAATTTGACAATAGTGGCAGGTTCCCAACAGCAGATGGATCCTTTCTATTCAAATGCGTAAGGCTGACATGAAGTTTCACTGATGCAATGTTTAAGCACACAGTATTTAAAAGAATGCTTCAGATAGACCCTTAGGGCTGCAACTAATGATCATTTTCATTATTGATTAAACTGATAATTATTGTCTCGATGAACTGATTAAGCGTTTTAACTATAAAATGTCAGAAAATAGTGAAAAATATCCATCACAATTTCCTTGAGCCATTTTCTATTAAAATAGAAATGTATTTTATGTTGATTGACTAAGTGCCAGTGCCAGCATATAAATACATACCACAGTGTTTCAAGAAGTACCATACTTTGATTACAAATTGGGCCTTCAAATAACTTGAATTGGCATTTCATATCATCCTTGATTTTTCTAATTATCAGTGGTTGATTAAAACATCAATAATACCACCAAAACCTTTTTGTAAGTGGTGTAAGTGGTGTTCTCGACATCATTAGTATGACACAAGCACTTGCATCAACCCCAAATTGTACCTAATCTTGTGAATGTCAGGCAGATTAAAGGGGCACTTCATTGATTTAGTACTGTAATTGAATAAAGGAGGGGGATTTGCACAAGACATAAGAAAGAAAATTGCTGCAGCATTGGTTAGAATACCTAGATCCCTTGTGCCAGTATGGGTCAAAAATACTCAAAAAATACTGGATCCTATATTTCCCATGATGCAACTTAATATATATTTCATCCACGTCTTTTAAACTCCACCAGTTTGTAACTCAGGGTTTGTTTTATGGATTTGTTGTCTCTAAACTCAAAGTGCAATAACTCTGATGGCATCACTATGACATCTTCAGGGTGATTTCCTCAGACTTGACAAAGCTCCTGATCTTAAAATAGATGGTGTGCCCGTGTAAGTGAAAAAAGTAAAGTAAGCAAATGCTGCATTTTTCTTGCTAAAATATTTCAGTTTAGACGCCTCTGCAGCCTCTTAGCTTGGCGACAGGGAGAAAACACACAATGCAAACTCATGAATCTGTAGCTCCGGTTCCAACTTCCCCCTTGTTTTCCATATCCTTCACACAAGGAAAGTGGTCTGGCTTTTTCATTAGTGCCTGTTTGTTCATCCTTGGTAATGATCTCATAAGGGGCTTTTTAGTTGAACATGGTGCTCTGTGATTGAATGGTTTTATGTGGAGTCAAAGCACTCAGGTTTGCACAGCGGGGCGCCACTTCAGATCACTCAACGCAAATCCCTGTGGAGCTCTGGGAGAAAAAACCATCGATTGCTGCTCAGCCTCCCTCTCCTTTTTTCCCTCTTCTACCCCCAATTTTTTCCCTCTTGCTAAATAATCCACTTTAACCGTCCCACTCCATTTCCTCTCTCCCTTCCCCTGAAAGTAGTGATTAAGCGCTTAACCAGTTTATACACAAAGAAAGATGTGTTTGAAATGCAAACAAATAAATACCTGGGACTTTTGAGGTTGTGTTTTAGGAGTTGCTGTGGCAGTTTAGTTCCAATTGACTTCATCAGTATGTAAATGTAAAGGGTTGTAGGCAGTGAGGCAGTTTTTCCACATGTATTCTATTTTAACATTTCAACAATTTAATGATATTATCCATAAAGCCTGTTATAGATTATCATCCAAAAATAGGATTAATGTTTTGGTCAGTGTTAAGATCTCATGGAAGTGTAAATTAAGGTGCGATCATGTGTATCATAATATTTGAACGTATTTCTTACAGTATTCAAATATTATAATTACATGTTAAATATTTTAATCCGACATTAAAAAGAAGAAGAAGAAGACGCAATCAAAGGTTGCGATTGTCATTTACGGTAAGGTATGTTGATATCTTTAACTTGGGATGCATACAATGAAAGTACCTAGTTTACATATTTCTGAATACTGAGAGACACTTACATGTATAGAAGAAGAAATCTAAGTTTTAGATACGTGGAGCTGTGGGAAGAGGCTATAGTAGTGTAGTCTAAAACTGCAGCTAACACCTCAGCAAATAGCCAGGTATTGCAACTGGAGTTAAACAAACTTTCTAACAACAGCTAATCCCAGATCTCAAAACTGAAAGAAGAAAGGATGAAAACCCTTCTTAGACAGGGTGGTGTTTTGGAAATAAACCAACAGATCTATGCATCTGTTGACATGTCATATTAACCCTCCCTCCCACACACACACACACACACACACACACACACACACTCACATGAGAATTAGATAGTATCTTGGTCTATCAGAGTGCCATCTGCAGGGCTCAGCCTGAGCCTGTGACATCACTTCCTCTCACACATGCAGGCGCTGGTGGGAAATTGTACCACCATGACATCATGTAATGGTTCCAACATGTGGTGAGATGAGTTGAATCCAACCGCCCGTGGATGCAGGAATGCAAGCTAAACTATACAACAAAGTCAGTTTCTCTGTCCACCTTAACCACCGTGGCCTCGGTCCTGATTGAGTTCTCATTCATCTGAACTTAAATTTCATGTTTTGACCAGACCTTGCCTTGATATTAAGCCTTTCCAGCCTACTTAAGTAACAACGGGCCACAGGGAGATTAGAGTCCATTTCCACCTTAACTTTTAAGGTGAAACTGCACATTAATCCTCTTTTTAATGATGTCACGGTGACCTCCACTCTCGCGCTCTCTGCTGTTATTATCATATTGCTCATAGTCTAAGTCCAATAACTCAATATGACTCCTTAAAGTCTTTCATCCTGCCTTAGGATCTTTACACATCTTGTATCCATCATCTGTCCCTCCCACACACGATACACTCCTCTGTTCTCACGTTAATCTGCCCATTCCTCCCTCACTCATTTCCACTCCTACAACTATTCACCCATGTCAGATGCCCCCGCCCTCTCGTTTCTGTGTGCCAGTTGTGTGTGCTAGTTGCAATTGTCTGGGCACTGGCTCAGGGTTCTAATATTGCCACTTTAGATTAAGTGT
>JAVQJL010007249.1:0-11751 GCA_036024295.1 Nannoperca obscura
TGACCAAGACAGAGCATGTACACTTGGACTTGGTCCCTGGTCGCCGCATGAATGGCTGACCACTGCTCCAGCTGTCCCCCTGGAGGAAGGACAACTGGATGGGTTAAAGGCAGAGGACAAATTTCATCGTGACGCAATTGCGTGTGTGTTTCATGTTTGACCATTATAAAGTCTGACCATCTTCTTATAGTTTGTACACTTCATCAAAGCTTTTTAACCTTGCCCTGCTGTGCTGTGCAAAAGCATTTGCACTGTGAGCAGCATGGCTTCAGTGGCTACATGAGAGTGAGCCCAAACACCCCGTGAATTAACTTTAACTCTAACACACTATTAGTGGTGAAAGTAGAATAATAGATACAAGATTATTGCAAAGGATCAACTTAGTTACAAACCACACTATTATAGTGGTTTACAAAACAACAGAAGATGAAAATACTTTTATTATGTTTTGCGGGAATGTTTAATTTGAACATTGTTGTTACGATCTGCCATGGGGCAGCAGGAATAGGACCCAGATGTAGACAGGCAGTTCGAGCAAACAAATTATTTATTTTCAACAAAAGACCAAAAACCTCAGGAACGAGGGAAGAAACGGCAGGTACAACGAAGACCAAAAACCAGTAACCAAAAACAAGGAATCGTACAAACCATGAAAAAAGAACAATGAACAACGAACGGCAAAACGGCAAACACATACAATGAACCGACAAGAGACAAAAGGAAAGGACCTCTATATATAGGGAAGCAATATATAGCAAAAGTTGTAACACATGGTTTCATTAATGATTACTAAATCATGTATTATTAATAGTGCAGTAATAAGCCATTAAGACCACAACACATTTTGGCTGTTTGTTTCATAACCTGGCAACACAAAATGTGTTTTTATTAATGCTTATAACTAATCTAGAAAGCCTTGATGATTTCTTAACCATTAATAAACCCATTCATTACAATTAGAGGTGTTAATTATCTAAGGGAAATAAGCCATTGTACTGCACCAACCTAAGGAGACATTTACAGTAAGTAAATGTATCTGTTAGCTATATCCTGCAGGATTGTTTTCCATCACGTTAACACACTTTTAGACTGTGCAACAAAAAAAACAGCAACTGCCAGTCATTGTAGACGCAACAATTTTGCAACATGCCAACAAGTCTCTCACTCATCAGCAGACTCTGACACAAGCAAAGCCCATGGGTAGTTGGGTTTCTGCCAAGCATGCAACACGAGTGTTCATTTTTACAATGCGGCTTGACATCACAGTCCCACCGCAACACTGCAATTTGTGTGATAAAGGTGGTCCACGCCACTTGAAAGGGAAAAGGCCACACAAACAATAAGGACCCTGCTCTGCTTGTTCAACTCAGCTTGAAAGTTTGTTAAATTTAGTTTAAACACCCTGGGAAGGTGGCAGGTTGCTTTCCATCCCCTGTAATGAAGTGGATGAACGATTTCCACAAAAATGGAGGACAATGTTGGTCTGGTTCAAGTCTCCCAGCAGGTTTTTGAAGCATGCATTTTTCTGCTTTGTTTCCTGCTGAGTCACAGGAACAAGGCTTTCTGGGCACAGTCACACAACGGGTGGTTTTTTGGACTTCAGCCATTAACAGGTGCATACAGACAGGAGATGGTAGAGAAGGGTATAGTCAAAGAGAGAAAAAGTATACTCTATACTTATTTTATACTGTAAGAGGCTTGGATGGAGCAGTACAAAAAAAGACTGAATGTCCTACCACATCCCCAGACAAGAATATTGATATTGGAAGACACTGCAATTGTGCTTTCCACAATGTCTCCCTGACAGAATGGTTAAGGTTAGGGAAAGGCAAAACAAGTTTGTTAGTTTAGCATCTTTCATAAACAAGGCAATTCAAAGTTTTTTACATAAGAAAACAGGAAAACAAGGCCATAAAGAGACATAAATAAGACATGAACAAATTATATAATAGAAGATAAGCTAAAAGTGTATTATAACTGATAAAACAGGAGAATAAAAGGTGTAGCCACAGTGCTATGCAATATATGAATGAATAGTCCCAAATGTTATTTAATAAAAAACAAATGCAGCATTGAGATCCAATAATAGCAGACAGACAAAAGAGCCACCCTGGAGGAGTTGGTCGACGGTGACAGAGCTAAAATAGAGAGAGAAAATTGGACTTAGATTCACCAGGTGGATAGAAACTGCTCCAAAGGAATGATAATGTGGCTCTGTAACTGCTGGATGTGCAAATATGGTACTGTTAGCTAAAAAGGTGATGATACAACTTGTTTCCGCTGCCCCCAAAGTGGCCAAATCAAAAGGCTTGGCCCTTCAGTCACAATCCTGTTTTATACAAACGTATTGTCTAACGCGCATGAGGGACCATAAAAAGCTAACACAAGTATGTTAAAGAAAAAAATATAAAAAGAAAGAAATAACTATTGATCTTAGTGGGAAGACAGAGTCCAGATCAATTTTAATGATGACTGTGATTGGGTCACACCTACTCTAGGTCATAAAATAACTTATTCACGCCTTACAAGACACAATGCTAAATCAGGGTTTGTTTCCTTAACTACTCTACTACTTGCTTTTTTAAGTGCCCTCTAAATACTACATCCAAACTGACAAAAAGAACAAAGATAATAAAAACTACAGTTCCAGAAAACACCACTGTATCAAGAGTACCCTCCTTGGTGAAATGTCACCATTAGCTGTTGGGCAAAAACACTGTGTATTGGCATAGCTTCAGAACAGATAAGCAGCTACTATTTCATACTGTATTTCCTTATTAGTATTCTATGCGCATGCTGTTTGTTGCCTCTCCCATCAATACGAGGTGTGGGTAACATGCGTGGCATGGGTCCAAGTCTCTATAGCAGCAAAGCTGGCAGAGAAATCAGAATTTTGACTCTATAATTTACATCAGGGAGTTTTGTGCCAACCATGATTGCATGCTAAACACCGATAAATAAATAAAGATGTCAGCAAATAAATACAATACACGACCAGCCAGACTGACAGCACAGTCATGGCAGATAGTCTATGGGGATATAGCTGAAACACATGCTGTGAATTATGTGCACATATATCTTCCATTGGCAGCTGCCAGAACAATCATCAGACTTGATTTCACTTTTATTAGATGCATTTTGTGCACTCGAAAAAGCAGATGAAAGTCCTCATGTCTTTTCATGGGAGCTTTGTAGAGATGCAATTTTATCTACCATAACTACAGTTTCAAAAACAACAGATCTCTACTGCATGATGGTGGTTGTGTAGTTGGAATGAGTGGACTGTACTTGCGGAAGAAAGCTTGATTGACATTCCAGGGATCGCATCTTGACAAGTCAATCAATGCAGCTCCCCCACCACATACTGGCATTTTCCATTTATTGAGTAGCCTCCCTGTCACTTAAATTTACCACATATGAAATGTTGCATAGGTTTACAATACTGTGCAAAATTTGAAAAGACAGAGTTCTAGTTAATACATTTTGCACCGTGTGCTTTCAAGAGAGAGCAACAGTTATTAACTCCAAGCATATTAGCAGTCATCCTTTTTATTATTTGCCGTCATCACACCTCCTGTTTGTGATCAGTTTACTTTTAGCCATCTAGGATCTGAGTTTGCAAGAGGCTACAAAGACCAGTATAGGATTTTTATTGCAGGGAGTATAAGAGTAAGTAAGTACCGGTGAAAGTTCATTCTTTATATTTGAACCATTACATTTAACTGGTCACCCTTGACTAATTTTAGAATAAGGACGAAATGCTACAAAATGCCTTTTGATATTCAGTTTGAGGAGGTTTGCGAAGGAGGTTTCCTGAACAACGACAATTAATTGGGCAAGACAGAAAATGTTGTCCTTTCAACACATAGCTGCTGTTGAAAGCTTGTTTATCATTGGAGCAGTATTAGCAGCAGGACACTAGTATTTATTTGACATGTTGTGGCTACTACAGCCTTGACTGAGAGTATACAATGATAGAAATAAAATTGAATCTGCTGCAAAACAGACCATATTGTCCACATCTTTCCAGTCATCTCAGAATCACCCACATTTGTTTATTTTCTTTTTTTCTTCTTAATTGCTTTCCATTCATAATATAATTCCATCTTTTCCCTTTTTTGTCAACTTTTCTGAGGACAGGGGCATCTTGTTTGTATGAAGACTTAGTGGATTATTGTCAATTAACAAAAGTGATCCAAGAGTGCATGTTTACACTCAGTGTGAAAAATGTAGTTGGAGTTAATTTAACATCCAAAAATAACAAAACTGTGCAGTGTCTGATAAGCTTGACTATATGCTATAACACAGTCTAACATAACACCACCACAGTTAAATCGTTATCTTTCCAATCAGCTTTGAAAGTTGGTTTAATTGGAGGGCTATTTTAAGGTTGTTGTTTTTTTCTTTTTGGGTTACTAAATGTATTTAAGCACAAGTTGGTACACTGATATCACTTTATTCATACTCTACTGTAGCCAGTGAAGTATGGCATGAGGGATTCATACTGCAACCTCCAAGATCGTTCCCTCCAGCATCAAAATCACACACGTGTAGCTGCTGGATTTTTCATAAAGGACACTGCCATTGTGACTTCTCTATCCTCGACCCATTTAGTTTGTTTATGAGTTATTTACTGACAATGTCAACCCCTTTGAAGCTTACTCTCTCCAGGCATTCACACACACACACACACACACACACACACACACACACACACACACACACACATACACAGAATACCCTGATGCACATATGCATTATTTTTACAGCCACTAAAAAAGGAATTGATATTTACTTATTGATAGATGAAAGCTAACATACTTGTATCAGATATGTTATATATGCTGCAGCAGACAAATTTACATTAAATTTCATTTTATCTGTGGAATTCTGGTGTCTGACTGATCATATGTAGTTTGAAATAATTTTATATAATCCTGGCAGTTTCATAGTGATTTATATGAACTTTATAAATGTAACCACTATTGCAGCTAAGGGTTTTAGAAATGTTTGAATACTGGATGTACAAAATGTTAAGTGCCTCCTCCTGAAATTGAGTTACAGCCTCTTTCGCCAAATCCATACCATAATTGCACAATGCATACCTCAATGCTTTAAAAGCTTAAAAAATGGAAAATAAAAGCCATGGAGAAGCCAATACTTGTAATCATATATTGAAACACCACAAACCAATAGAAACCACAATTCAAAATCAATGTGCAAAGTATATTAAACTTCCCGAGAAATATGAAAGACCAATTTAATCTGCAAACACTGTTAAACTTCCTAGATATGAAAGATAAGAGTTCTAAATCACAATATGTTGACATGATCAGTCAGAGATGGGTGTGCTTGTAAGTTGCATTGCAGGCTGAACGTCTAGCCTGGACTGATATTGATTTCATGCAAACAAAATCACTAAATCCAGCTTCACTCAAGTAAGTACTTGCACAGGCAACCACAGTTTTAACACACACATGTCACCTAGTGTCTCTTGCTCCAAACAAAAGCCCTTGTAGGCCTGATGTATAAAATGAATTTGATTAATTAAATTGCTAAATTAAAGTACAAACACTTAAAAAGGACATGCTGTGCTCAGTTGAGGCATTAATTACTCATATTCTATCCCTGCATGAACATCTTTTTTTAATATGAAAAACGTTTACATGCCTTGCACCTGAAACTGAAATGTTTCAGTCAAGTTTTACACTTGTTAGATTTTGAAGAACATAGATTTTTATCAAAATTCGGCCTCATCCCACAGCTTGAAAAGAATCATGATTTTACTTTCAACCCACTCTAGTGTCTTGTAAAATTTCATCACATCACACACCACTCAACCAGCTGCTCAACAGTGCTGGCTGGCCAGTCCATGATGGTTTCATCAGAGCTGAATAGGTCAATTTCCCATTCAAACGTTTTGCTAACCTGGTGGCTTACTACGGATCAAAGGGAAGCTTGTTTCATTCACTACTGTACATGATCAGACTATATCTAATGACTTGGGTGACAGGGACGTGTACCAACTGAAGCAAAGTTTCTTGAAATGTCGATTGTTGTAAAGCCAGATAGCCTATCCCCACTGATTCAGCACCATGGACAGAGCCAGCAGCCGCTGAACTAACAACTGCAGAGAGAGTAAGAGCAATGGGCCTTCAGAGCAATGGACATTTGTTTTTCGGGATAATGGGCTGATGGTCAAATGGGCTTTCAATTCAATGGGACATTTTTTGGACTTTCAGGGTTTCAGAATAATAGCATTGAGTCATTATTGCAGGGGCCAATAACTTTATTGTTTTAATTACTGGGACACCATGTCATGCATTATTACTGCCTTCTTCTTACTCTGCTGTTTCTCTATAACCACATCTAATTTCTAATTATATATTTAATAAGAGGAATAATTAAGGGTGTAATAGCTTTTAATTTAGATTCATCTCACCACCATACCTTCGGGAAAAAGTGTATAGCAGCTTCCTGCTTGTACATCATTACTGCTATACATTAACCTCAGTGTAAAACATCTACATTTTGGGTGCTTGTAATTTGGTATTCCACATGTAGCTCCAAGCTAGACTGTTTGTTTATTCAAAGCTCTGTCAGGGTTCCCACTGGCATCCTCAGAGTGTCACTGTCTCATTGCATCAAGCTCAAAGGGGACTGGAGGCACCATGGGATGTGCAGCAGAATGTTTATGTCAGTGCCTTAAAGTAATCCTTGCAGTTTAGTTAGCGTGCTAGCTTTTTCACTGCACTGAAAATCCTCCAAGCCACACAATTAATCAGCATGAACTGTGTCAGTGACAATAACTTGACCCTTTTCTATCTTCCCTTTCATTTTATCTTTATCTTCCTTCCAAGCATAACCCACTCACAAAGATTTATTGTGTCAGATTATATCTTGAATATTTTTAAATAGACATTGTGCTAATGTTTGAATGGTACATTTAAACTCCAGCTAAAAGCTATTGCCAGTAGCATCTGTAGACATTTCATATTTTTCTTTGGTTTTCCTTAATCGGTAGAGTTCAGGGTTTGACTCAAAAATCCAGTTTCAATCTATTGAAAGTGCCTTTGAATTATTTTTATTATAATGCATCACTTTAAAGCAACTGAGTAGACATTTTGCCAAACTAGATTCAAGTATTACCATTGCAAGCTATAAGGTAACAGGTACATCATTCACACATTTAATGACTGGTGAGGTTTGTCGAAGCCAAATGTTTGTTGTTGGAGTATCGAAGGGGGATGCTAACTTAGCCTCTGATATTTCTCAATTTGCTAATCGTCTGGAAGGATATTGCATCTATCTGGCTATTAATAGGTTTGATAACACATTTAAATGTACTGTGGATTAATTGGGTTAGGATTCATCTGAATATAACTTTTATTCAATTTCAAGTATAAATGGGGTTTTGAAGTTTATCTTTATTGGTGAAAATAACCAAGTGATTTAAGGTTGACAATAGACAGAGCAGTATGTCACATTTTATCATTTTCCCATTTAGTTTATTCAGTGCTGCAGCTCTCTCTCAATGTCTGCCAGTGGTTTTGTATTTTTAGCCAATTTGCATAAAATCTAATATAAATGACTGCTAACCATTTTATAAACAATTTCAATGTGTTTTCATGTGTTTTTTTCCAACAATGTTGGCAGCCATTGATTTAGATGAATTTCTGTACAAAAATCATAAAATCCCAGTGCTGTTGCTCTGCCTTACAGTACAAAAATAATGCAACTCAGATGACAGTGGCTTGGCAACAAAGATGAATGCAGACTTCATGTTCAGTGTAATGGATGATATAATCATTTCAAATCTAAAAAAGATGTTTTGGTCACTTGGGGGCAGCAACAAACTGTAAACACAACACACAACACAATGACAAAGTATCACCTTTTGAAGTGGATATGGCAAATATGCTAGCAAAATTTGCTTATTTTTACATCCAGCAGAAAAGGAGCAACATTAGCATTTATTTGAAGTTGTGTTTCTGGTTACCTGATAAATGTAAGTCCAATATCCATTCGCCTTTAAGCTCTGGTTTTGCTCACCACCAAGTTCTGAGAAAAATATCAGGCTCTTAAACAGCTAAATGCTACACTATGTTCGCCAGCTAGTTGCTGATTGTCTGTCTTTTTGTGCTGGGCAGGTATCAGAGAAATCTATCAGCTGCGAAATGAGAAGTGCATGAAAACAGTGAGTGAAACAAAACAGTAAAGGTGTGGTCTGTAAAACCAAGACAAAGAGCTGAAAGAAGTTAACAAGCTCAAAACATCACATTACTCATAGTTATTTCATACATTGCTGATAATATTGACTACAGTCGTTTTAAGGCTATTTTTCAGTATTTACATCTGGCCAGCAAAATAATACACAGCTGTGAAACTACATGAATACAGTGTTAAATTACTATCTCTGTTTGTTTCTAGATGGGAAAGACTTGTGGACTTGGTTGGAATGACATGTAAATGCTGTTTTAAGCTAGGTTGCCAAGAGAGGTCACAGAATGAAGTGTTAAAACATAAACCTCCCCCTTTTTAATATCAACATGCAGAAGAGAAGATTGCCTAAGTCTGCTCCCCAACTGCCCAGAATCCAGGAAGGATTTTATACAATTGTACATTCTAAACATGTCTATTTTGTCGTCCCAGGGGTATCATGACCCTTCATGGCCAATTTAAAAGAGGCACTTCTGTTGCAAGAACAACGGGCAAAAGGTCCATGCTAATTTCATCTCTGAGTGAGCGAATGCTGATGACACACTGTATTTATTCCAAACCTCTCTGCCCTATTGGCCTCCTTATCAATATGCAAATAAAGGGTGGCGGATTGTGGATGTTGACGGGGTGCCCAGTAAACATTTAAATTACAGAAGCATGAAGTCATAATCAGACCTAAATTATGATGGAAGTTTGGGTATGCTGGGTAGGGGTGGAAATTGCAGTCACACATACCTCGATGTGATCCACAAAATCAATATGCATTCTGCTGCCCACTCACATTGTACTGAATTTGGAGTAAGGGCAGCTTCGACACTGACAAAGTAAGGTAATTAAGTGTTTTCCTTGTCAGTTGATTTTGTGCAGATGTCGACTGTGACAGGATGTAGGAAACAAGTGGAAAAAACCTGACATCTTGCACTGCAAGCAGATTAGCAGTTCAATACAATTTCACTGTATCGGATTTTGACATGGGAGACCAGCTCTGACATGTGACCTGTAAATGTGCTACCTTCTTCTTCTTTCTTTATTCCTTCTCTCTGACTCTCTCTCTCACTGTTGGTATCTCTCCAAGACCAATTGGGATATTCTGCCAGGAGTCCGCAGAAAAAGAAAAAACAATTTAAGTAAATTTGTATAATTGAAATGAATGTTGAATTTTTTGCAAATTGTATAGAACTAAATCAATGCATTCCCAGTAGAAGCTTGTAGATACAATTATGCCACAGAAGACAGATCCCCAATACATTCCTTAGGCAAAATGGCAAACCCAGCTAATTAGGCTGAATAAACTCAAAACAGCTATTCCCAAAGGGCAACCACATTATACAACACTAATTACAGTCCCGCTATATATGCTTGCAGTGTGAAAGAACATGATGACAAGTTCTCAAACAAGACTTGTATTATGCAATAATAAAACATCCACTGGTTCCTCTTACATGGTTCACAGGATGACTTTGTGGGCAACTGAGGTAAATGATAAAAACTATTTATTGACATGCACAATGATGATGAATGGCAATTAGACCGTCACATCATCATATTTTAAAAGGGGTAGTGAAGCTGTGAGTAGTATTGGATCCCCCCGATGGAGTCTAGACACTGGTGGTGGTGGTAGTGGAAGGATAGTTGAAAATCTGGATGTGTGAGGAGTGAACTTCTGATGAGCTCCACCTGGACACTGAGCATGGTGAACTGGAGGTGAATGGTAGGGAGGAGGATCATAACGAATCAACACTGAAATGACAGCTAACAGCAAGCGAGAGGAGAACAGCAGCAATGTGATTGGCTGATAGAGATTGTGGCAAGATCTGTTTGGATGAGTGAGAGTGTAAACCTCCATAATCAGCTGATTAAGAAAGCAGGAAGAGAAAGAGAGAGAGAGATATGAATGAATGAGGCATAACAATAGTCTTCCTAATTGAACTTTGGCTGAGCATCGTATGGTGCGAGATGAATTAACTAGGGACTAAACCTTACATTATCAAAATAATATTGATGATCATTAACCAGCATTAGGAACCAGACTAGTACAGTTTTTGCGCAGTTTCAGCTACGTAAATAAGTCATCATTCACAGGACAGGCAGAAACATACTGTTCTATCTCTAAACTACTTTACCAGCCTTCCTGGCACTCTGTGTAATTGTGACAAATGACACTCATTTTGGAGTGGACTTATACAAATTTCAGTTGCTTAGAGACCCAGTGCTGTCACATACTGCAACAAGTTTAAAGCTGCTGTTTTAAAAAGAAAATCAGAATGCCATGTCTCTAGATGTCTTGCTGAGATTGACATCTGTTATTTCACTTTGTGCTCTAAAGATGCTTGAAGTATCTCCATAGACCCCAGACCTGCAGTGTAGGGAGATAACTTTTTTGTGCTGAAGGCTGTTGAAAAAAATTGAATCCTGGCTGTGGTCACTAAGGTCAGCTGCAACAGTCTCAGGCTTCTTGTGTGTGTGTGTGTGTGTGTGTGTGTGTGTGTGTAGAGGCACCTGACTCGAGATAAGTCTTAGCACACAAGCATATTCTGATAATCAATCTACTTGATAATCGTTTCTGCATTCATGTAGTTGAATCATGATGCAAAGTTAAAGATGCAATGTACAGTTTTAGATATTTGTCTGTGTATAGATTAAGGAGTGAATCTGTGGAAAGAATAATAATGAGCTGGCAGTGTGGTTAGGAAATTGACATTTTTACAAAAGAGAATGGGTATGAGAAGGAAGAGATGCAACAATATTGTAATGAGTGAGTGAAGAGAGGTCTGCACATAGCTAGTGAGACAGAGCAACATTTTTTTCTGAGTATTATATTCATGTATAGCTATTTTATATTACCTAAATGTGTTTTGGGGAATAAAATATTGCTGGTGATGTAGCAGCATCTATATATGGTTAATATATTTGACTCCAATCATATTTGACTCCACAAAGGATGAATCATAATAACTTTCGTGATTTTCTCTAGCACCATCATCACATAAATGTGTTTTTTTTTGGTTTATTACCAAATAGCTGCAAAACTAAAGACATTTCATCATCCTCAGCTGTATGGTGCTTAGTGTTTAGTGCTAATTAGCATATGGAAATCTAATATATGTACATATATGTATAAATTATATACTAAACATCTTAGAAATTGAGACCGTTTCATATATTGACATATGTCTATACCATATAAATATGTATGTTTATGTATGTATATTACATATTGCGTTAATAAACTTGCATACATTAAATGTATATCACAACATACAACATATGTCAGTTGCAACACATAATACCATATAAAAAGTCATAATATAGATTTTTTTTATATTTTTATAGATTTTTATATATGTGCATATACAAATTTCACTATGGGTATTCCATATATGTTATAAACAAACGTACATATACATGTATGTAGTGTTGGGAAGGTTACTTTTGAAATGTAATAGGTTACAGATTACTAGTTACCCTGTTTAAAAAGTAATAAGTAATGTAACTATTTTGATTACTTCATTAAAGTAATGTAACTTATTA
>JAVQJL010007252.1:0-69159 GCA_036024295.1 Nannoperca obscura
TCCATCTGGCCTAGTTAGAAGTGTGTGTGTGTGTGTGTGTGTGTGTGTGTGTGTGTGTGTGTGTGTGTGTGTGTGTGTGTGTGTGTGTGTGTGTGCGCGGATGGTGGTACATGTTAGGGACAAAAGCAGCAATAATTCGCTGTCACTTAGTCTGACAAGTCTATGGTACGTGAATTCAGGGTATACACCTGCTTAATATGTTTTGGCATTATGCAGGCTTATTGTTGTGAAAGCTTTTTACTAACTGCAAATCCCTTTATTCGGCATATGTGTGTCATTAAATAGAGAGAAGCAATCAAATTGATTTAATATCTGAAGTACATGCGCACAGTTTCCTGAAGCACAATTTATAATTTTGAATTTACCTTAACCTAGAGTAATGGTAAGAACAACTACTAAAGCTCCATCTATCACAAACCCAGTTCCTAGCTGCCTAACTGACTAATTAAAACTGCATCCACATGTGTTCAAAGAACAAGAAGTCTATTTGCAAGCCTTATTGATTACTTTAAGGCGTACAAATGGAAAGCTGTGTTAGGAGAGGGGCTCTCGATTTAGCTTCAATCTGCCAGGCATAAAATGATCTCACTGTGTTTGCTGGGAAGAATGAGCTCCCTCTGGGCACAGTGGGTAATTAGGTTAGTGGATAGTCGGTGTCAGGAAATTGAAAGACCATCCTAATCGGATTCTTTTGTTTCCAGGGGAATCAAAGGAATTCATATGAGTCACTGGGAAATCTCACACGACTCATTTCCACTTGACCATGTAAAATCTGTTTGCTGTCCCTCAATGCTCAAACAACGTTTAATACAAGAGTGTAAATCCACCACATGAGGTGCATCTGATCTAGCCTGTGTCCTCTGAGATGGCTCACGAGATAATCCCAGATATGTCTGTTTGTATACTAACTAGATACTTACACTCTTCAATCTGTAACAAGGAGGTATTGAGCAGTCACTCTTTCAGTTAAAAGGTCAAATATAAAGGAAAGAAACTCAGTAGTCCCATTTATTGTACATGCATATACAAATACAGGAAAAAGTCCCTACAGTATTTGAAAGGCAGTTAGGAATATATGATAACCAGATGAAAGTTTGGGCCAAGCTACGTTTGATGCTGAAGAAATTCATGTCCTCCCTTCCACCTAGTGAATGTTACTCCCAAGGATTTCTGACTCAGCAAAATATATGCAAAGAGGCCATTATCATTAGAAGTAGTTGTAGCTATAGAGGTAGATGTAACATTTTAACTGAATTTAATGATGATTAGTTTAGAAAGAATTAACCAACAAACGTGCTTTTATAAATGTATTAACTGAATGGGGGCTCTTTTTGCAGGTGTACGTTTGGACCGGGTGAGAGGGGGGAGACAGAAGTACAAACGGAGGTTGGACGCAGAGAACAGCGCCTACCTCGGCCTGACCATCCCCCCTCCAGCCAAAAAGCCATGTGAGTCACACAGTTTTGGTCTTGTTTCTATTTCATTCAGCTAAATGATGTCGCAAAATTTGATGGTAACTCAGCTTTACAGAAAGGCTTCATTTTGCTTTTATATCAAATGTCAATATGTGGGACATTTATAGAAATGTTGGGACTTGGAATTCTGAATTTAGAAATGTATTCATTTTAGAAAATATCTTATTGAGAAATAATAATATTTGCACAATGACATTTTATACATTTTATATTTTTCACTGATGTGGGGGGCAAGAAAATCTGTGTTCATTTATGCTATAATCAGATTCATTATCAGGCCAAGCTGCAACCTTTTTTAGACTTTGCATGATATATTGTGACATGCTAAACTATATTTTATTCATTTATCCTTTTTTTTGTTGTGTCCCAGTATGATCCACCCTACTTTTTTGTCATTTTGTTTAAAATGAAAATCTGTATATGTTGTCGCCCTAACATTGTGTCACACATTTCTCTCCTCTCTCTCTCTGTCTTTCTCTCTCTCTCTATCTCCCTATGTCTGCATCTTTCTTTCCCTCCGCTCAGTGACGAAGATCGTTTCCCATCTGTTGGTGGTGGAGCCAGAGAAGATCTATGCCATGCCTGACCCCACCATGCCCGACGGAGACATCAAGGCCCTGACCACGCTGTGCGACTTGGCCGACCGCGAACTGGTGGTCATCATCGGCTGGGCAAAACATATCCCAGGTAGAGAGACATGACAGCTAATGAATGACTGTGTTGTCTGGGATATGGTTTTCAGAACCTATTCATTTCTCAATTTGACATTTCAAGCATTCACGAAATACTTTGGGTGTAATTGACAAATAACTGTATGACATAGAAAAGGAATAGACCTTGGATTATCTGACCAAGTGTTTTAGTTCATAAAATTCAAAAAATACATTTCAAATGTAGCAATTTGTGAGTTTTGATATCTGCATTCATAAAAGGCAGAATCATTGGGCTCATGATGTTGGTAAAGCAAGAAGGTAAACCCACATTTGTTCTTTAATTTGTTCAAACGAATACAGTATGAGATTACTGAAGTAGCTCACTGACTGTTGCACACACATAAACACCCCCCCCCACACACACACACACACACACACACACATTCATGCACACACACAGGATAATTAACATCTGCTACTCATCTGCACCTAAGGGAGAAGCTAGTCCCATATTCTAAAATCTAATCAATAAAGCGCAGCTGAAACCTTTGATTTGACTGGGTAGGGTGGGAGAGTCTGGGGGGGGGGGGGGGTGCACGCCCCTATGTCAATGTATTCCATTTCAATCCCAGACTTAAAGAAAGCAATCCTCTTACTTACTTAAGGAGACTACACAGGGCCTATTGTAAAATTGATTTATTTAGGGAAATACTGATGGATTTCCTCTGTCCTTGTTGACGAATTCTTAAATAAGACTTGTTATGCAAATGTTCTAAGATCTGCTTTCTTCTTCTTTCTCTTCTTCTTTTCATCTCTATCAGTTGAAACAGACACTTTGGGCCCTAGTATGTTTAAAGGGTCGCACAGGTTGGACTTAAAGTAGATACATCTTATTGATTAAATCGTGTAGTATGTACAAAAGTGCACATGTGGCCAATTAAAATCAACAATTCTGAATGCAATGTAGAGCTGCAACTAATCAATTAACTGCCAGTTATTTTCTCAATTAATCAATTAATCTCTCATAGAGCACAAGCACCAACAGTACAAAACCCAAAGCTATTTAATTTATGATATAAAACCAAGAGAAGTAGCAAATCCTTACATTTGAGAATCTGGAACCAAACAGCGGTTGATGATTTTTGATTGAAAAACTACTGAAACGATTAATCAATTATCCAATAATATAATCATAAATAACTATAATGCAGTGTCACATAGTAAATGTATTTCTACTTCACAACTAGACAACTAAAAAAATAGAAACTGCAGATTTTTTTTTCCTACTTGTGGATTTATTCACTCATTTCCCAGCTGGCACACCACTAACCAGCTGCTTAGCTCCCAAGTCTGTCCATAGTTAGCCCTAATCAATGATTCGTTGTCAGATTTATGTTTGACATCTTAATTAATGTAATTTGGTAGTGATTGAAGGTGTGTTGATCCCAAACCTGCCCTGGGAACCTTAGAGGAATGACTTTGCAAAGGCACAGGGGTCTGAGTGGCCTGATTCGGAGATTTATCTTTGGCGGGATGCTTGGGTACTGTCTTACCATTTTGGAGTTTGGGGGACAAAAGGAGAACTCCTGACCTGATATTGGCAGTCAAAAAGAGGCCAAATAGCATATGTAGAATCATATTTTCCAATTTAATCATGGTTACAGTGGCACAGAAAGAAATTCAAGAAATGTACATATCGTCATATTTTTTAACCTCAATCTCTGTTACATTTTTTACGTATAGCTATTGATCGTGTATACTATGGAGATCTAAATCCAGACCTGACAGAGTTATTAAAGGGACATGTGACACTCTGGGGACATTTTACCCGGGGCCACTGGGTCAGAGTGTCACCAAGTAACGATTAAGACAAAAGGGGTCCCTACAGTTTAACAGTCCACTCTCACCATTACACTCAAAGCCCGCTTTGCAAATGGCCTTAACGATGAGGTAATAAGAGTCATTACTGCAGATCGCTCCATTAATGTAAAAGTCCTTCAACATCCAGATGTGGAGACATCGTTGGGCGGGGGGACAGGCAATGCTGAACAGGTTTTCTGTTGTTGTCATTTTGAATATTTGTGGTGAATGGCAGAGCTCAGGACATCCTACCATGAAGTACTTTAATGTTGGCTGTAACTCATCACTAGGCAGGCATTGATTGGATGTTACACACACTGTCATGAAAATGGAAACAGAATAGCAGCACGGTTGTCAGGGGGTCAGAGGTGGCCACTCATTTGCGCAGCTGTTAACACACCATTTCAGACTTGTAAGTGCACACAACATGTGTAGATTTATATTCCCGGCAACATCATTCAGTGCCCTCTGGTATTTAATGTTCACTCAGTTCAGCGCATCGCCTTCTTCCTCTTTCCTCTCTTTGGCTCTGCCACTCACACACAGACTCTCTCTGCCTTCAAATCTTTCACACACATTCTGTGGCTTCCTTGTTCTCTTGTTCCCCTGGCTCTCCCCCTCCTACTCCTCCTGCTCATATAGGACCCTCTAGTCTCATTATTACCTCTGTCTTTTTATTAGGCCCATTAGGGCTCTTAGGAGGCCTGTAATGATACTAAATGAATAGAGAGTGAACTGCTGTCTGTTTTAGACCTAGGTCTCAATGACAGCTTCAAGCTTCACTGCCAGCCACTCAGTCTCTTCATTGTACTGAATAGGGATTCAATTACTTATCTGATCTGTACCTGTACTGTTGCATAGCCAGCGCACTTTTCTTTCCTGTAAACAGTAACTAACATCCCACGATATGTTGAAGATTAGGCACTTTATAGAAAGAAAAACGTGGTATAATGTTAAATCACATGGTACAGTGGTTCAGTATGAGCTGTGACATGGTGTTACATACAGATTCACAGTCCCTTAATCCTACTGTTGTGGAAAGATCGTGGTTTCAGTTCAATGTTAATCAAGTAAAAACATTGTGCCTCAGCTTCAAGTAAATTTTGACTTTTTCAATATTTGCATCATACTTGAGATGTTAGACGTAGATGTTGAAAAATGTTAGTGAACATTCTGCTGATAGGGTCAGTATCAACTTTTTGCAACTTGGTGAAATATGTAAATCAACAATAAATACTTATTAGATTGAAAATGTAATACTGGCTTCACTACATTTTATGATTTTATGAAATGCATCATTTTTGTAAAAACAGCATGTCAATTATTCAATAACAACAAAACTGAGCTTATTTTCTTAGAAAATGTTGTTTAAACTTACACAAGAGCTAAAAATCTTTATTTGGAGATTCCATATTGTCCCCTTTGCTTTGCTGAGTTTTGTCCAAAGGCAGAGTGCTGTATCTGCATATTTCAGGTATCCTATATAGTCTGAGGTGATTTCTTTATAATCAGCCTTAAAAGGTATAAAATGAAGGCATTACAACCGTTCTATCTGTTACACAGTTTGCCGGCCAGACTATAAAATTTAAACGCTTTTTCCTTTATTTCTCCTTGACTGCTTTCTGCCTTTGTAGGGGAGAATAGAAGATAATAATTCCTTTTCTTACATCAGGAGAAACCTGTGGTATCCCTTGTCTCTGCTCATATATTTTGTCATCACAAGGAGAGAAAACTGCAGGGACAGAGAGATAGACATTCCCCAGTTTGCTCAATATTGTGTCATGTTTGGTCAAACAGCAGTAAATCAGTAGGGTGAAATATTGATATTTCATCAGGGGGAATCACCCTCCACAGCGACACTTAACTCAGCCACCTCCGGGTGACGCACCTGAAGCTTCGGGGCGACCCCCGGGGAGCCAGGAAGTCACTCCATCGCTTCAGTAAATTGAGTGGAAAGGGAAAAGAAACACAGGCTGGGGAAAAGAAAAGAATGATGAGGAAAGGGGGGAGACAGCTGAAGAAAATATATCAAAAAATATGTTTTTAAAAAAGAGAGAGAAAAAGCTGCACACAACAAAAGAAATGGAAGGTGGTATGAAAGAGATTTATTAACTGTATGAGAGATGTGATGTCTTAAACTGTTTTTTCTAACTCACTTTCACAGTATCGTCATTGATCATCCCTCATTTTTCTAAATACACCTTACAGGATTAAAGTTATTAATTTTCTTGCTTTTAAGAAGTGCCTTTAGGATGGATGGATAGTAAATTCACGGTGCAGCCTACAGTATCTACATTCAGTGATCCTGTAGTCCCTCCAACGCCCCCCCACCCCCATCCCCCCACTAAACGTGTACCGGATGTCCTCCATCAGCTGTCTGTTTGTCGAATCTGAAGCTTGGATCGATCCCCCTTTCGCATTTGGTGGACTGATTACAATCTACTAATCAATGACACCCCCAGCACTCTTTTCTCTCTCTCCCCCCGTCGTTTCTCTATTTGCTTGATAAGAACCATCGGGAGGACCTCTTTTAAGTCAACCTGCCCCATTCCCATCTATACAACCTCAGATTTAAGTAAGCAGAGTGGTGGGTTCAAGGCCCTGGTCAATACCCCCAATCACCTTCCTATTCACTATAGTGTGGTGAAAGGTATTGTGGCGCTTGAGGTCCTTTCAGATGTCCGTCTGTTTGATGTGGTTTGTGTGAATGTTAGAGAAGAGAGTTGATGGGTCGACCTCGAGATCTCGGATGAATTGTTAGCCGAGTTCACAAGGTTGAGCACAAGAGACAAAAGAATCAAGCAGGTGTTTATCAGGTGGAATATGTTTATGTTTTTGTCTACCTGACCATCACCGTTGCCGGATTGAATCTCTCCCATCAGAATACCATCATGTCACTCTGTAATAATCATAATAATGCAATTCATTTAAAGAGAATTCCAGTAATTGTGTTTATTGAGTCCATCTAACTCAAACACAACTCTTCTTCAATATGCTTCACTTCCACTTTCTTGCTTTGATCAGGGTGTTATCTGAGGTGGCTTTCAATTTTATTTGTATGTAGTTCGTTAAAATAAAAATATAACGAAATATAAATGACCACAGATGTTATGATATACATAACATTACAACCACAACCAAATTATCAAACTCCTCCACTGATGCAGGCCGTGAGATCCAGTCGAAAGCTTTGGAATAAAGCTACTAAGTGGACCTGAAGTTAAGAAAGAAAATAGCTAAATCTACACATAGTCTTTCAAAACACAGCATTCTCAAATTCAATCTGTTTTTAAATCCAGAAAACATTTGTTATAAAGTAGAATTCATGTTGTATTTTTTTCTTCCATGACAAGAATAGAAGGTAGTTAGGTTTAAGAGTGGATTTGTCTTCACTAAGCGGTGTCTCATGTGCTTATGTATGGCATTGCAGAAGGACTGACTGTCGGCGGTTGATGGTTGAAGCAGCCATGGCTCGTGTTTCAAAGGCCTCTATTCTTGACTGATTTATATTCTCCCCTTAAGCTGCCACATACAGTCATCGGCCTCTGTTTCAAGTTGGACTTCTCCAGGGATTATGCAGCATTATATACACAGCCCATAAAATATATAGAGGACTTGAGACAGCCAATTACAGCGCAGTGACGTTAATGAGTTGATTTGTCATGTGGTTAAATGGTGTGAGTGCCTAGCAATACCTGGAAAGAAAATCTCAAACAATAACACATTTCCATTTTACTTCTGCAGGTTTTTCCACTCTCTCTCTGGCAGACCAGATGAGTCTACTGCAGAGTGCCTGGATGGAGATCCTGGTGCTGAGCATCGTGTTCCGCTCGCTGCCCTGCGAAGACGAGATTGTGTACGCAGAGGACTACGTGGTGGACGAGGAGCAGGCGAGGATCTCAGGCCTGCTGGACCTGCACGTTGCCATCCTGCCGCTGGTCCGACGCTACAAGAAGCTGCGCATGGAGAAAGAGGAGTTTGTCACGCTCAAAGCCATTGCCCTTGCCAACTCAGGTACAGACCCCCTCCTCAATCCCATTGTTAGTCATTATAAACTCATGCAGAGCAGCCAAACATTATTCAAGTGGAGATACTGTGTAAACATCAAATAGGTATTAATTAAAAGCTGGAACAATGAGTCATTTTGCCAAATATCGCCAAATATCTTTCTTATCAAACTACGAGGTTTCATTGGCTTGACAGGAAGGTACATCTTTATGTTAAAGCTTAAATAAATCTAGATAGTTGGCATTTAATTAAAGGAAACAAAGAAATAAAACAAAAAAATGTCAAGTGGTGGTCTGTATCTGGTGAGCCGATCACTTCCATAATGAAGGGTACCTGATAAGAGGGGACAAAAAGGTCAGAGACATGGTTGTTTAATTTAACGCTCCCTATGTGTGAGTGTGTGTGTGCATCTATATTTTAATTTGTGTGCACATACGTGTGTGTGTGTGTGTGTGTGTGTGTGTGTGTGTGTGTGTGTGTGTGTGTGTGTGTGTGACTGTCACATTGCGCTCTCATTCTCTCCATCTCCATAACAGTAGCTGCCAGCACGCCACAGCCGAGGGAGATATATTTAGCATTTCATTAGGAAAACAGGGGCTGTCAATAAAATGTGTTAAGTGGAGTGGAATGAGCGTTGGGGAGCGACGGGCCTCGTTTGTTCCAATGTGAAGATGCTGCACCCATATCGACAGTTTGCTTTTCATGAGGCCGGGCCTGTCCCCCACTAATCAATGCCTGTTAGGAGTCTTTTCTCCTGCCTGACTGAAAAATGAAAAATGCTGAGCCAGGAGCTTTGGTCTTCTGATGACAAACTCTCCATGGGAGAGTGGAGAGAGGGGAGGATAAATGGTGGTGGTGGGGGGTGTGATGGAAAGACAGGGATGTTAAGGTAAGGGAGAAGTGTGAGAGAGGAAAGCAGGGGTTGAGAGCGAGGCTCAAGGAGGGCGAAAGGGCAGCTTCGGCTCGTTTGAACACACAGTCTTGGAGAGCTTCAGCTCCAGGGGTCCTGTGGGTGTGACAGCTGTGGAAATTCATGGCCATTGATTTTGTAATTAGTGGAGTATCGACGGGATTGACGCCAGGCTGCTGACGGATTACATGGAAATTGTTTCTTCAAAGTTAGTTTTGCATTCCGCCCCTAACCTCCTTCAACACTGTGCATTTACACACACTGACACACATTTTAAAACATTCTTTCTTTGCCTCTCCCCTCCTCTCTGCTTCACACACACACACACACACACTCGCACAGCCAAACGAGGATCAGATCAGTATTAACATGAAGGTTTCAAATGAAGAGTGCTGGAACACATGTGCGGTCCACATAGCCTAGTTAATTTCCCAAGATAGAAACGCAATTTACACAGAAGGCGACTGGTAAAAGAGACTTAATCAGTCAGTTAGGAACATAATTAGCCTTGTACTTTCAGTTTTTTCTGCCTCATTTACATGTTTGTACACGGTCTTATTTCACTCCACAACTTTCATGACACATAGCAGAGCTGATCTAATTCATTCACTCGCTTCAATCAGCAGCCACGTTTGGTATAACTTTAGTAATACAGCGTGTTTAGGATGAGACGAGTCCATCTCATTCTGTTAGAAATACCAAGATGAATTGTTAGGATTCAATTATAATATTGAATTGAATCCACATTTTGTTGTGCACGATTTAATATATGAGTAAATGAATTGTGGATATGATACACACACAGATTAGACCTGACACTGTAAGTCTGTGCAGTGAAATTGGCTGAAAGCAAACCACTGCTTGTCCATTAAAACAGTCTGTCAGCTTGTCCTTTGGAGGACAAGTCTGTTTTTTTTGTTTTTTTTTTACTTGTAGACTTACACATAGAGAGCAGTTTTTAATAAGTCTCAACTGGTTTTATTTTAGAGCCTATACATAAGGGGGCCAACTGCTCTTTCTTATGGAAATGAAGGCCATCTGCCGCCATCATTCAGCTGAACGATATCCTAGTAATGCAGCCATCTGAATTCATTAGCAGGGGGGATGTATGTGGTCCATGATACCAAAAGAAATGAATCTTTTTCCTGTCCCACCATATATTTATACAGACCTACAGTACCTCTCCCTTTCTCTCCCTAGAGTCCTGGCCATGCATAGGCATTTATTTAAGGAGTGTCATTAACCACTAAGAAGAGAAAACCTTTCTCTAAAATTGCATGTTTGCAAAGACAGGCTGCAGAATTTAAAGCTGCAAAACACCAAGTTGTTGTTGCAGCATTAAATCTTTCATCACATATAATGTTTGCTTTTCATTTAATACATTTTTCATTTAATATGTAGCTTTAAAATATTAATTATATTTCTTCCTTCCTTCCTTCCTTCCTTCCTTCCTTCCTTCCCTACCACCCTTCTTGCTCCAGACTCCATGCACATAGAGAATATTGAGGCGGTCCAAAGGCTCCAAGATTCTCTCCACGAGGCTCTGCAGGACTTTGAGGGCTCCCAGCATCCAGAGGACCCTCGTCGGGCAGGCAAGCTGCTAATGACGCTGCCTCTGCTCCGTCAGACCGCCACCAAGGCCGTTCAGCACTTCTACAGCATCAAAATGCAGGGCAAAGTCCCCATGCACAAACTATTCCTCGAGATGTTGGAGGCCAAGGCTTGACACCTGGGCCAGATGTTTGACAGACAGCTGCATCACCCAATGGGAGGCGAGGGACAGCCCATAAAAAATAAAGGTGGTGTGCCAATTGACAGTGAAAGGATGAAGCTTGGACTACTGAGTCATTTTAACACTTTTAAATGGTAATAAACATAAAAGGAAAAGGGACTTGAGATGGTTGTAAAAAAAAAGGTGAATATCACCCTGACTGACATGGGATCATGATGTATATAAAGATGTTGTGTACAAAAATCAGGCAACAGAGGTCTTGTTATAACCAGAGATCCATTGCTCTATATCACCTGAAGCTTCTGTGAATTTGTTTCTTATCTTATTTTCATCTCAAAATGAAAGTGTGTTAATATAAATGTCCTAAAGAATTGTACGGCCACGTAGCGACATTACGTGTTTTTGTTTCTTCCTTTTCATATTTTTTAATCTGTTGTTAAAGCAATAGTCTCTAACTGGTCTACATATAATATGTGTACTGTATATTGTGTGAAATTGCACTGGGCGGGAGGGAGGGAGTGGGAGAATTGTTAGACATATTCTTATATTCGTCATCAAAGAAAGCGTTACCCGCCATGGGGATGTAAGACTCGATTTCCTCGTAATATATTTACCTCGTAGTAGCTTCATCGACTCAGCCGTTTTAGTCAACTTGGTGCTTACAGGAGGACAATGGTTGGCTAGAGTTTGCACTAAGCATCTATGAATAACGTGGCAATAATGGGTATTGTACTAGCAAGCTCTGTCTGGTAGCATCTGAGTCTCAGTCAGTGGTTTTTGCTCGTTTTGACTAAATCCCCTCCTCACTTCTTGTGTTCAGTGTCACACACAAATACTAAGCATACTGTGAAAAATACACATGATAAGCTATATTCTGTGCTGCGACTTTTTACTTAAACTATATGGCTTGTTAAAAAAGGGTTTATTTTTATTTAAATACAGGTTAAGGACACAATAACAGCAACATCTATGCAATTTAATGCAATCTAATCTACTCCTTAATGCAACCTGATAGCCCTGCAATAAATACTACCTTTGTGAAGTTTATATATTCAGTTTGTGTCACACAGGTGCTGAGTCAACGCCCTGGTCATTTATGAGTCTGTAGTTTGTGATGGTACTGTATTAGATTGCAATATATTGTATAGGTTTTGCTTTTCCTTGTATCCATCCCCTTTGTTTAGGTTGTATTCTCAAACAAGTGTCACTATATTGACAGCATTAGTTCCACAGCTAATCACGTTAGCCCTTTGTTTTTGGTCAAAATCATATGTGATACCAAAGTCTGTACACTAGTCTCACACATCTAAACATTAAACAATTTTATGATCCTATATTTTGTTCTCAGTGTGGACCACAGGTTAAATATTGTGACTCTGAGAGGGGAAACGTTGAAGTTTTGTCTCTGCTGCCACTGAGCATCTAGATTAAGATGTTTTACATTCGGATTTCCAAATAACAAAGGCCTCGTGTCTTGTCATAGATGGCTTTTATGACAATTGCCAAATGTGAAACAAGATTTCCAAACTTAACAGCAAGGCCAAAACTCACCCACACATAAATAACCAGTAGAGATGGTATCAAGTACACATAACTGCCACAGCTGAAGCTTGACAGATAATCTTATCCCCTTTATCCTTGTGATCTATCGGGGAGAAAATGCACTTTTGTTTTAGCTGAGGGTTTTTGAGCCCCTTTGCTCATTTAAGTTTAAGATGGCCGCCTTTTTAAACAGTTTGGATGTAACACTGTTACGGATTACTAGAGGTTTAAATGGTGTTGTGCAACAATATAATGACACTTGTGTTTCTGAGAAGAACTAGAGTTACCCTCTGAATTAAACAACAATAATGACAGAATATATGCGACCTCAGATTACATCTCACTGATGTCTCTTCCAAAGTTTTTGCTAATCATTTAAACTGGCACTGTATGTACATTTCTGCAAACACTGACACTGACAAGGTGCACAAACTACGTTAATAAATCTGTATATTCCAGAAGTGATAGTGTAGACCTTTATAGTGTAATAACTATCAATTGTTAACCAGTTGCCAAATTATTCAAAGAAAGCAATCTGAATAATGTGATACATCAACATGTTACCATAAAATCAAAATAATACAATAATAGAATAATTAGCTGCTCTTAGGACTTTAGTGAGATAGATATCGTCTCAAATGAACACTTTAAAGCAGCAGTGTCTTTAAAGTGTCAAGTGCCATTAGCTTCTGCCCAAACAAGAAGAAAACATGAAGCCAAGCGACCAGTAACTACAGACAAAGGCCAGTTTCTGCACTTGAAAAGATCCCCACAGGAACTGACGACGATTGATTTACTCTAATGTAATGCATAGATAATAATAACCCAGTACAGTAGAGAATATAATTCCCGAGATGCACTTCCCTTAATGTGTAACCAGCTAATCCATCCCCAATTGAAGTGAGGGATGTATCACCTCTGTACAGTAGCGAACCAAAGCATAGAGTCTTCAGATACTTTAATATGAAACACAAGTAACTCTGATAAAACTGCATTTTGAGCCGGCCAGTGAGATATGGATGTTATTTACAGTATATAAATAATGGTAATGCCTTCATTCTGCTATTAATTTTGAGCCTACGATGGCAGTGATCGCAGTTAACAAGAGTAAAATCTTTCATCTTTTTGGTTCAGTCAATACATGCATTGATTAAACACCAGTCTTTGTCGATATGAGACACTGTGTGAAGACGCTGACGCCTAACTAAGGGACGAAACTGCCATGAAAAAGTGATGTTTTCCATATTATGATTGTTAAAGGAGAGTGTTTCAATAAGCTCCATCAGTTCATGTTGTGCTGAAGGGTGTGAAGTGTTCATGAACACATTTTGGCCAAAAATTTGACCAAACAAGGCAACCCGACCTTCTCTCCTCCGACCAGAGTTCCTTTACGTATCTCCTCTGTTCACTTTGAAGACTGAGAGCAGATAATTGTTTCCCAACTTTCCCTTCTTCTCAAATTAATAGAGGAAAATAAAAGAAAAATGCTTAATTTATTTTCAGAGTTCTAAAACGGTTCTACTGCATCCAATTAATTCTAATTGTCTCCTAAGCTGAAATTCTCAATAGAAATGGAGCAATTAAATTTCTGCTTTGGCTTTACCTTGGGGACAAGAGACGTTTTATTTCGGTTGACAGTGGGGAGGGTTTGTCTAAACCTTTACAAAGGCGATTTCATGGGTGTCTGTAATAGTTTCATAATAGAGCGATCACTGGGCTATGCAAGGCAAATATGGCCACCTATGTTCCCTGTGTTGTGGAGCATCAGACCGACATTTAGTTGTGCTTTGTTTACAACGTGGACATAACTGTACAGTGCTGTACACTGCAAATGTATTGTGCATATTTCACCGTACTATACTGTAGCTGCTGTGCATTGATATAACTATGATCATTTGTTTAAGTTAATGAATTTCTCATGATGTATTAGCAACTTCAACACAAATTTAGAGCCCACCTGAATAGCTGTGTAATATAAATCACTGTACTGAGTCAAGTAAGAATAATAAGTGAGTTATATTTGGTCTAAGGTGGGATATTGTCTTATTTTCTTTTTTGTGTCTTTGTGTCTTTAAATGCTGAAACTCACACTCTGTGTTATCATCGATTTTGGTTATCAGCACAGCAGGACGTATAGTGAGTGAATAAGTCTAGACCCTATACCTCAATTCATATTTTGAAAATTACACTGGGTTTAGAAACGGGCCATGGGTTCCTCCTGGGAATCAGTGGCACAGAAATAAAGTGACATCACTGACTGGGTATTAAAAAAATGTAGATGAACCTACTGCAATTGGGGAGCACATTCCTCGGAGGAGAAAGCTGCTTATTCGCTGTTCCATTTGCGGACTTATCTCCGTGTGCTCTGAGATGACGAGATTTACATAAAACACGGAGGAACCTCCCTGGCCATGGTGTATAAAGGACCCTGCTAGGTGTATTTACTGTAGACATGTGATTACCCAAGAGGTTTACTCCCCTCAAAAGCAATATGTTAGCAATTGTGATACATGAATCAAGCTAAAAGGGAGCTTTGGTTCGTTTTAATTGTAAACTTACCCAAACGCTTGGAAAAGGACAGGGTAACTATGCACACAAGTTCACGGTCCTGGTGAGACAAAGGGGAAAAAATGTGAAAATGTTGGAGTTAAGCAAAAAGCCAACCGAAGCTGGGTTTCACTGGACAGTACTGTGTGTCATTTTCTTGTGTTTTGTTTGTTGTGTTCATGCATAATGTACCCATGTGTAAATATATGCTTTTTTTCTTTTTTGGAGTGAGTCAGATCTAACAGTGCACTGAATGTACAGTGACAATAAAATCACATGGTTTATGTATTTTATTGCAAATGAATTCTTTAAAAATCTGCAAATCCACAAACACGCGGAGCAAATCAGTCCACAAACAGGTCAGGACAGTTGACTCAGTAAGTTTGTACCATTGTTCCTGACAAGGTGAACTTAATATATCACCATTTTTTCAGGGTTACAAGGTCCTTTATGGATATCAAAAAGCAGTAAAAATAACCACCCACGCATTGCTGTCTCCTTTATTCTACATGAACGTGACAATGTTTCGCCCGCAGTGCTCTTCATCAGATCCCAACCCTCAGACCTGAGAAAGACCATTTGTGATCAAAATGTTGTCATGTGTCCTCAATAGAAGAAAGAAGATGGCAGTGTGTGGGTGTGTTTTTGTTTTTTTTGTGCAGATTGTCTTTATGGATACTCAAAATAATACTGCATTCTTAGGTTTATGAAACATTTTGAGCATGAGTTTGACAAACTCTTCAATATGTGAAGATACAGAATAAGACTGCTGGTTTTTGCTTTTAACAAGATGAGACAATGTGTTCGGCCTACAGTCAGGATTCTGACAATAAACATTTTATCATACTTTTTCAATCTACATTTTATTAGCATTTTCCACTAACATATGGGAAAGATGCAAAGCCTTAACATTACCTACAGTAGATGTAGGACAAAATTTAAATTTAGAAAAAAGTTATCTGTTCTTTAAGGGTTTCATAAACAAGCCCAGCCTAGCATGACCAATCATGTATGTGCACTTGTACATTTAGCAAGACGGTGCCTTGGGGTGTAACGGCATCCTCCTGCCCCGACTGTCAGTTGGTTAGCTGTCTACACAATGTCCCGTTTGACCTTGTGTTGGCTACAACACTGGCTGAATGCACATCTGACACACTCCCTTCCTTTGTGGTGCAATCCTGTGGAAGTCATTTCATTTACTGGGCTTTCAACTTCAGCCAATATGGGGGTTGGGAGAGAAAGTCTGTGTTTAATCAGCCTGCCACAAACCATTCCCCTAAACAAAATCAACTATGATGACCAGCGAAAAGATCTCTCAACAGAAGATTGAATTAAACACATAAATGGCCTTGTCACTTTATCTTTTTTTATATTCTCTTGGCATGGCTACGCCGCCACTCCATATTACTGCTGGAAACAACAACTGTGTATTCACTTGTGGATTGTTCACAGGTTGTCAGCATCACCAGTATGTTACTATAATGAATGTGTAGGTGTTATCAATTAAGAACTGGTGAAAAATAACATGTAAAAAAAGTAAAAGAAGCTCAGAATACATAATCACTTGTTTCATGAACTTCTCATCATTGCAGTTCGTCTCAAAGGATAGCAAGTAGTTTTTTTCTCTGTTTTCAGTCTTGTAGAAAGGAATTAGGGCATGGCCCACTGTCCTCAGAGTGACTTTCCATCTTGCAGACCATGTTTTATTCTCCTTAAATCGTCACCAGTCATCAGGCCTGTCTGTGTTTAAGAAGGGGCATTGACACTGTCACACTGCAGTGTGTTAATCAGGCAACCTTGTTGCCTACGTCTTTCAGAAAATCTATGATCACACTGTTAGTGCAACCTTGTACTGTCATCACCGACTTTAGCCCCACTACCGTACGCTCACACTCCTTCCTTTGCCTCATGCAAGGATTATTCAGTGGCTGAGGTGAGAGTCCACTGAGAATAGCCTGTAAAGTGTCAGTCATGGTTACCCAGAGTGGTGTTGTCTTAGACAATGTAACTAGGTGAAAGTGAGTGAAGGAGATAGGAAACCATCAATATGCTCCCTGTGTAAATTGAAGAAGGTCATGATTTATGGCTTCCGGCTACAGCGTACATACATGCTGAATCTACTATTTTTTTTTTTCCTCTGTCGCCTGGCTCAAGGACAGTTAAGGGTGCCTTTCTCCACAGCTCATCCCCACCACCACGCAGTCAGTGGCACTTTGTGATGGACAGCCCTGAGAAAGGCTAGTGTTTTTCAAAATGAATTGAGCGCCATCTATAGGTAGGCACGGTGACTGAGTGAAGGTACCTCTGGTGTACAGAGAGTGCAGGGAAGAAACAAACCATCAGATATGTGTTAAAATGGTGCTCTCTACTACCTGTGTTACTTCTCATCCGGCTGCCTCTTTGGATTTTTCGTCACCTCATCAGTCACGTCTGTCTTTCAGTCTCCTTTTAGTTGGGGACTCAGACAGAGAGGGAGCAGCTGTGGGTTTTCTAAGGCCTCGTAACAGCTGCAAACCCGCATGGTATTGCATCTGTTCAAGTCTTGCAACATTATGGCCTGTTTCTCAGCTAAGGCAAGTTCATAGTGGGATTCTCTCTGGTCTTACCCTATTAACCAGTGAGCAGATGGAAATTATATGGTAGGGTGTTAGGCCTGAAAATGGACTTGCAAGCATCTTGCTGTCTCAAGCACTCAGCTTAAAATGGGACAATTTAAATAAGGACGCATGAGCGAAATTAGAACTTGGTTGTAAATTCATTCGAGGTGGCACAATGAATACCATGAAGTCTTAGCTGAATCTGAAAGTTTATAATTTATTTGGATGATTTATTATGTCTGCGTGCCTCTGACGTTGTTACTTTGCCTTTGGAGGGAGCCAGACGTAACAAATGGAGCGCTCATTAGCATTTGACCTCTACATTATGCTTTGTTTACCTGCCTCTCCTCACCTCTATATCTCCTCAGACAAAATCAGGGCTTTCACAGAAGGCTCTGAGTGTGACACAGTTTTGTTACTGGGCGGTAAAGGTAAGTATCACATTTGCATTGCAAGATTTCTCAAACAATTTGAGCATGCAGAAACAAGATGTGGGGGGGGGGTGCTCCGCTCCTCAGGGACGTAGCCACTCCCAGACGATGTCGTCTAGGCTCGGGAGTCCTGACAGCTGCTTAAGTCCCCAGAGGAGATAGAAAGGAGTATGAACAAAAGTTACAGTAAAGAGTCACAAGCACATCCTGTTGTGTTTGCATTGGAAGTTCACCTATGACACTGATCCCACAGTATGGTTGCAGAGCCACTTAAAAGAAAACTGAGTCAGCATTTCCAGATTAACAAAAGTGGTTCCAAAATAATCTTTAAAAAATGCATCAAACAGATTTCTGTCTGTGCAAATATTCTGGTGTGCTTCTTGTCATGTCCAATGTTCATTCGTTCAACCATACCAGAAAAGGGGGAAACACTTATTATAAGCTACAAGTAATATCAAATCAAATTTAAAAAAGGAATTAAATGTAGCTGAAAACTTCTCTATAAAAAATAAAGAAGAAAATCATTACAATTGCAATTATATGCTCTGTGCAAGATTAACCTTTCCATGTTTCATGGGCAAGCAGGTCATGCGTACAGTGTGTGTAAAGAGAATCATAAGCAACAAGTAATGGCAAACTGGCAAACATCCGCAAAAATACACAAACACACACACACACACACACACACACACATTATATTACCAGACCGAGGGGTGTGGCAGGTAGATGTGTGTGCTGTAGTTAATTGTGCAATGAGAAACTGTTCTCTAATTTATTTCTTGCCTGTCCATACAAGAGTGATCATGAAACCCCATTCATTTCACAGAACACAATTTTCATATTTAATGAGCATGACTCCAATACAATTACAGTAATTAGTCAAATCTCACTCACGGCCAATGGAGCTCACCACCATTATTAGTGGATCTTATTAATGATGTTGCACATGTGGTGCTCATAGGGTAATTGAGGGCATGTGTGGGTATGGGAACAGGGGTACTGGGGATTGGGAAAGCAGTGGTTGTGTCAGTCTGTTTTCTGTCTCTGCTGGGCCTTATGTTAAATGGAGGTCTGCTTGATATTAACTTTGAGATGTTTTACCATGGTGGCAGTTGGTGCTATTGATTTGACAACATGGTCAACTGTAATGGCTTTTGCCTTCACCTTAAATAGGATAACTTGAATTCTACATAAATTCAACTCAGTCACTTTCTTTGGAACGATGCATCAGCTCGTTGTTCCATCTGTTTACCTGAAATTTCTTCCAAGCCGCTTTAAATAATTGCATATCAGTTCACAGCCTCACTGCTGCGCTCCGTACCCAGGAGGATCACAACAGAAAAGACAAAGGGAGGAAAAAGAAGCCCATTTACTGTGAGTGATGATACTGCAGTGTCTGACATTTTCGAGGTTTGTAGAGCTTCTCTTTACAGACTGATCCTTATTAAACCTACAGAGCTGTGTTGTATCTGCAGCAATAGCATGCAGCAGCAAGTGACACATTTTTCTTTGTGTTGGTATGCACAGCTGCGATGAGAAGACTTTCTAATGTGGACTTAAATCTGTGATATCACATTTAAATCTTTTGATTGAGTGCAACTTTTTACATGTTGCTGATATCTTTCGGACAAGTAGAACCAACCCAAAAGGCAACATACAGCACTTTGTAAAGACACCATGGTGAAAGCTATATCTTATGTAGCTTCATGTGCTTTGAACGAGTTAGTGTTAAGGTTGATGTTTATAAGGAAGCAATAATTTTAATCAAAGAAGAGTGACTTAATGCCCTCTTATCCAATTAAGGTCAGTGTCACTGCTGAGTTAATGAGTGTAACACCGTAACAGAAAAACCTCTATTAACACAACATAATTAGCGGAACATGGTGGAATTAGACAGCAGCAATGACAGTGCTTTGGTGTTTTTATAATTAAACACGGGAAAAGACAACAATTCAGATCTTAAAATCCCAGTCTCATTCAAGCCAGAGAGGACGTGTATTGTTTTTGGGAAAGCTCTTGAGACGGGGCTGCTGTTGTGTGAAGTTTGAATTACAGTTCAAAGACAAGAGCCGAAAGTGAGGGAGGTCGCAGCGACAGTGTCAGGAATTCAGGGAGGCCAGAAGACGAACAACTACTGTACAGTATAAGTGTCATGTTTGTTATAGAGAACTGAATGACATCTATTGTAAATTTCACAACACTATTTCTGCTTATTGTGCTCAGGAGAAAACATGAGGGCATGGATCTTGGATGGTTTTACTTGAAGCAAATTTTCAGCACAGATTAGCGTTCTATATGGCAACATTTTGCTGCCACAAAAACGCAAACACAAAAACTACTTTATACAAGGCAATTTTCTTGTATAAAAAGATAAAAAGATTGGTATCTTATTGTTGATGAACAAATGTTTTATTTTCCTTGTTCTTGTTATTCTGGATTTCATTTGTGTTTCTCTTATTTACTCTAAAGCAGCTAAAATTAATATTTTAAGCAGCATGACTTAGTATGTATGGTATGTCAGTCAGTCCAGTGTCCTAACAACTGAGCAGATACCTGCAACACTAATGGCATTCCCATTAGCCTCAGCTGTACTTTGTGTTTAAAGCTAATTAGCAAATGTTAGCATGCTAACATGCTAAAGCGATGTTGAAAATGGTAAATATTCACTATACCAAATATCTGAGGTGATAATATCTCAGACAACTTATTGTGCTGTCCACAAGAAACCAAAAAATGAATAATTGCAGATTTAGATGATATTGAAAAAAGAACTTGACATTGACATTACATTCCAAGTGAATGATCAGTTGACCTGAAAGTGCTTCATTTGGTTGTGGAAATTAATTCTTCTAACACAGCCTTGTTCAAGATTCAGTATCAGCGCTAACAGTCAAGAGTTGTTGGGATGCATCTTAGTCTGAACCAACTGATTATTCTCGCCGCAGCATACTGGAGGGCAGGCCTTATTAGTGATGTGCTAATGAGACATTAATTGCTTTTACTTTTTCACTCCATTAAGAGGCTGCTATCTGTTTCGGGAGCCTGGCCAGATGGTTTATCGGCTCTGCTCCGGCAGCAGTGTTGCTAATGGACTGAAGCGTGGAGCTGTAAAATAACGAAGCAACAGGCGACCACGAGAAATGCCTTTAATTGAACAGTGAGTTTGAAGGTACAGAGCACCTGTCGCATTGTGAAAAGCAGCTGATCTGAAAACTGGGTTGTTGTTGTTTGATGTTATCTTTTACTCTGATATTGGCCGGACAAAAATTGAGAAAAGGGAATTTGAAAGAAAAAAACTAAAGCTTTGACCTTAAATAGATCAAGTATGTTTGTTTAGAGTATTTTTTAGCTTTTGTTGAAGAGCAGAGACAAGTCTTCATTCAAAATATTGGCAGCCATTGACTATATGCTGAAAATAAGGCAGCCACATTGAGCAGTAAAGCCAAGAGCAGGGTCAAATGCTAAATAAGAAGAAACTGGCACTTTAGACACCCAGGGGAAACCCTCTTCCTCTGTGTCCTTATTCTCTTCCTCCTCTGTCCTTACTCTCCCATCCACCACCCCTCCACCTCTCCCCTACCTTGATGCCAAACCTCCATGACCTAGGCCAAGATCAATAGCACAGTTTAAAGAGGATGGACTGTGTAAATAGAGACAATAGATCCTGCCGATGAGAATGCCTTGACCACTGATGGCCTCTGACGGGTGCGGTAGCATTTGATCAAGTCTAACATTGATGGCTGTCAATACATTTGGCACAGAAAGGCTTCCCTGTCAGTGGGACATCAGGATCGTGAAATGTATAGGGGTTGGGTCCAAAGATGAGTGTTCAATTTTTAGATAATTTTCCGTTTGAGTGTTACAGTCAAGGATGAACTGGGGCCATTAGGGATCTGCAGTTGCAGGCAGGTATTGGCAAATGGGCATCCAATAACAGCGTCCCATGGGTGTCCAGTGTTGAGATTCACCTTGTTCATTTCAGAGCGGCCAAATCACACATTCATCCTGTTAATATGCTTCTTAATATTAAGCAAAGGTAACATTAATTACACAATTTAGTAGATTAATCTAGCCACTATTTTAATAATTGATTATTCGTTATAACTCGTTTTTGAAGCAAAAATGGCAAACATTCCTCAGGTTCAAATTATCCATGGAGATCTGCTTTTCTTTGTTTTATATAATTTTGACTTTCATCTTTGGATTTTGGACTGTTGGTCAGACAAAACAAGACATTTGAAGACGTCTCCTTGGGTTTAAGAAAACTGTAATGGGCGTTTTCTATGGGATTATTCGAATAATAGATAACATAATTGGCAGATTAATTGATAATAAAAAATAGTCGTTAGTTGCAACCCTAATCACAGCACTCCCTGTGATTTGCAGAAAAAAAGAAGGGAATTAGAAAACATTCCATCTCTGAGGTGAGAAGTATAATTGGTCTTTCATGCCGGACTAAGCCGGACAGCAGCAACATGTTGTAACCTGTGGTTTTATATATAGAACAGCAAGTTGTCCATTTCAATTGAGATGCAGATTGTGAGCTTTAATGGGTGTATGAATCAGTATCTTGTTATTAGTGACCTCTTCTCCATCACCATTTGATTACAATTTTTTTCATGTAAGTATGACCATGATGAGAAATCAGTCTGTTATGTGTGCACACTGTTCCTTATGGATTCTAAATTAGCTGTTTCAGTTTTCCACAATAATATTATGCATCAGGTTGAATTCCCCAAATAAAACCTGGATGGCATGCATTTTCAAAAGTAATTTATTATAAATAAAACATTTTTCTGCATCTTTAAAGACTTGCATTACCATATCTCAGGCATCAGCTTTTTTGTGCAATATTCCTCTTTGCAGCAGTTCTAATGGACCATGTGTATGATTATTTATATAGTTTACAGCTCTCAGTTAGATGTCATAACATCTACCGGACACATCCCTTGGCAAACAGCCTCTAACCTCCGGGTGCATTTGTAAACTGGCACTCAGGGGTCAAAACTGGGCTTTCAAATGAGAACATTTTGGAGGTTTACAACAGTCTTTTTGCTTAAGAGCTGTCACCCGTTATGATATTTTGACATCAGGAGAACGTGCAGCAGAGCATTTTATGTGCTAAACAGAAGGCAAATAACAGCAAATTCATCAGACTCATTGAAAAAACTGAGTTATAATTAAGATCAAATATGGTGCACATAGTTATACATTAAATTACTCCTGTAATGTAAACATAATCCTCAATCCTTCTAATATTTGCTGGTCTAGTTCAGTGTTAAAAAAGTTTTCAACAAGCCCCAATTATGCAATTGTCAATGTAAGATGAGTAAAGTGGTGAAGGATGAAACCCCAGCAGTGTATAATCACTACTGAATAAACACCTGTGTGTCTGGAAATACTGTGTGTTGTAGAAACTTTCCACGTGTGTTTTAAAATATAAAGTGTTAAACTGTTTTAAAATCTTTTTTCCACTTTTTTAAAGACATTGTTTTTTAAAAAAAGCTTGTCAACAAATGTGATATTATATTTTATATTATATACTAATATAAAATTATTTATAATATTAAATAAAATATTATATAAAAAAGACTGTGGTTTAAGTCAGAAAAGTATTTTGCACTCAATATTGTCTATTTAAAAATGTTTAAATAAAAAATTAATGCAGCAGAACCAGAGATATCATCGTTTTTATTCTTCAATTTCTCCTTCCTTCCAAAACCTGGTGCCTATGTTACCCACAATGCAAGTCAAGCACGGCTAATGTAGCCTTCAGCCGCTAGCTCAAGCAGAGATGAGGAGCTACGGAGGTCACAAAAGGCTTTTTACTATTTTAACCATTTTCACATAGCACTCCCCACGACCTGTAAACAGACTTTGTAAAATCGGTGGTGTTTTGTTTATGTCGTTTCTCTGGCAAACAATCCCTGCATATAAAGGAATAGCCTAAATGTGATATAAGCTACATAAGTGTGTAAAATAAATGCTGACCCAATACATTGATTGACCAGTTGATGTCAATGGTGTAATCTATCCCTGCAGTATAACTACGAGCAAGATTTATATGTTTTTTGAATGGGGAAACCCACCCATTTCACAATTTTGTATAGACCACATGAGCAGATAGCATCTTGCCATCTGAGTTAATATTTCTTCTGTGAAAACAAAACCATTTCTCACCTACATTAACGCAGCATGCATATCCAACATTATACTTTGTAAATGCAGAATGTGTGTAGTCATAATTCTGCTTATCTCACATGTGTGACAACTCACATTTTAGTATATAAACCAGCCCATTACCGCCTCTGTAAGTTATATGCAACAATACAATCTGTTGAACCTGTAGCCGGCCAGCTGGTCATATTAATCAAACGGGCCACTTCCCTTTATGACACAAAGCAAATAGTCATAAATGCTCTTATCAGTCTTTCTAATAGGGTGGACGTTACAATCAGATTCATGGTGGCATAAACTATTACATTTCATCTTTATCACAACGAACAATCACTTCTTTTTCATGAGCATCGTTTGTAACCGCCAGACAGCTTCTTGCGTAATGACATTCAAAGCAGTCTATCGGCTCGAGGGATCTCACGCTCTTTACTTATATTTACATATATTTATGTGGATTTTGTTTTTTCCACAACAGGAAAACAGGCGTGATGAATGTATAGCTGCGGTCCCACTGGGACACTGGCTCCCTGCAGAACTGATCTGTGGTCAGGCAACTTCCAGCTTTACTGTAAAGTCTGGAGAGCATCAGTCTGTGCAACGTTTTATTACAGCGGAGCCTCTTAGTCATCGTAACATGCTGTACTAACAAATAAAGACTCAATCTTTCCTTCAGAGTAATGTATGAATGATATTATTGCATCAATGTCTTTGCAAACTATAGTAATATTTAAATAACTGTTATCCAGGCATGCAGACGTTTTTAAGTCACAACATACTGAAATATAGTTGTTTGAAGAGTCTCTTTTATTAAAATGCTCACAGCAAGAACTTCCTAAACATATTTTACAAATATTTCAGACAACAAGGGAATTTAAACAACAGCTACATATATAGCCATACATGTACTGTATTTAGTCGGGTGTTGGTAAACAGGTAAACAGGACACTGCAGCATTCTTCACATTCAAATGTGAGGTAAAATGTTCAGACCTCTGTTTTGTATACTCCCCCTTTAATTTGGAGCACTTTGATTAATCAATTAATATTCCTTTCTCATGGTCTTTTTATAAACCTCATCATTAATAAAAGCAGACATTCAATTAGCAGCCAAATCTTGATTGCCAATTTTGTCATAACAGTCTCCCTTTCTATGCTTTTTTTTTTCTACTGTGTTATAGTTGTGAGTCTGGTGTGGGTAGGAAGAATTAACTAATTTCATTAATCTAATTGTCATCGCTTTCAACCATCCCACTAATAAGTACAAATTAATATGATTAATCAATTTGACGACACAAACTCATTGAATTACAGTTTTTCAAAGGCAAGTGGGTGTGTTGGGGTGATAGGGAGGTGCGGCAAGTGAAGGGAGGCGGGCGGCCAGGCAGCTTGCTCTGTGAGGAGCCCAGCCCAAAGAATTGAAGTCAAGTCAGGCAATTAGTCATTGTGAATGATGAATAAATGGTGATGAATTGTGGAGGGTAGATACCCCACTAACTATAGTCTTATTTGATTCAGTGAAATTTGGTCTTTTATATGTAGAAAAAAAAACTAGACTACAGACCATAGATTATTTTAGACTAGACTCCATCTTCAGTATTTTACCCCTAATCTGAATTCAGTATCGGGACCATGGCAGGACAAATAAATGTTGCTTTTTGACATGATTTAATGCAGGACTGTTTAACTCTCTTTACAGATAACACAACAACTGAGAATGTTTTACTAGATTATGTTTGTAATTTTCTTCCCGTTTTGTGATTTGTGATTTTTCACAGCAGATATTTTGAGGTGTCCCAGTAAGCCATGACAGTGTGACAGTGAGTCGGCATTATCAGGACCCTGAAATTGAAACAGCTAAATGGAATTTGACCATCACTAGTTTCCTGCTGTGACATGTCAACATGTATTCTGTGAAAAAGGTCTTTTAATAAACTGGACTGTACTGGAAAACTACATGTTTGACTACATAACTAGCATTATTATTCCTTTGTGTTGCTCACTAGTTGTCCACATTTAAATTAGGCTGCTAACTAAGATTTAAATAGTATCAACTGCTGTAGATTAATGAGGCTGGAGCGTATTTACTTAGAGCAGCAGATTTGATTTGTATATTTCAGATCTACAGCGCTGAGAGGACAATGTGCTGGCGCAGCGCTTTGGGTGATGCCCTTTAATGCACTTTATCTTATCAGTCCAGCATCACCCCTATTCAAACCAGTGTCTGATTGAGCAGTGTGATGTTGTTTGGGCCTTACATTGGGAATAGTTTATAGAGGCACCATCTCTAATTTGTGAAGTGAGGTATTATAGAGGAGACAATTAGACCGCGGTTCGATTGGCGTATGGATGCTTGGATGCTGACAGTCAAGAGAAGGCTTTCAAATGTCATACCAATTAATCTATCCAGCCATCAAACAATATTCTGGAAACAAAGTCGGGGGGGGCGATCAATCCACATCACTTTTCTCCTCACCGGGTTATGGGAAAATTGATTTGTCAAACAAAGCATTTTGGAAGCAGTGCATAGACTTGTTCGGGATCCATTAGCCTCCATTGAGCATTTTGTTTAACATAGGATTTTCATCACAGAGAAAATGCAGTGTCCTCAATACTGTGAGCTACAACTTTACGATTTCTGATTTCTTTGTTCCTGCTTAGATAGCTTTGGAAAGTGCTGATGAAGATTGAAAAGGGCTGACTTCTAAATGCATTTGAAAATACAAAGCTGTTGTTCTGTCTCAGATATTCAGAAATACTTCAAATGCCATTGTTATTAATTCACCACACAAGTAAACAGTATAACAATCAGTCCCCTTTCATCCAAAAAGCATCAGGCATTAGTCCCCAGTATCAGTATTATTGTACACTGTGGGGCTATCCTGCCATCCTATACAGCGTGGCTGCCTTAAGCTGTATCATGAATTCCCTGTGCAGTGTATTGTTCTAAGACAGAACTGTATCACATTGTGCCCGTCATGCTGTTTTAGAGGGGAGAGAGCTTCCTCTATGGGATTTCTCCCATCCCCATCCCCTGATAATGTATCTCTCCCTAAAGGCTAGGCCTCCGTGACCTTGCCTTATTCATCGAGGGCATCTTAAGCGAAAGAACTGAATCCTGAATGGGCCATTTCCCCTCTTTTAACACCCCTTTAATGTCATCAGTGAAATATGAAGTCATTAGGCGATATTAAAACACTGCTGACAAACTAATTAACGGGAGACATTAAACAGGACGGGCTTGATTAATCCGCTTTAACGATTCTTTTTAAGTGGTTCTGGTCAAAATTAATACAGATTTACTGGTGATCTTAAGAAAAAAATACTCTTATGTGTATCAGACCTCAAGGGCAACCTAAAGTCACTGGTCTTTTACCTCCCACTGCTCTCCCTCCCACCCTACTCTCTTTGTTGTTAAACACTGTTTGGACTCACACAGTTGGTGCCTGAGTCTTTGAAAACAAACTACTGTAAACTGTATGGACACACATGCTGTTGCCTGTACTAAAATATAAAAAGGCTATTTTGATTTATTGTTTCATTTGAAATCTATTGTAATCGGAGTAGTTACATATATTATTTTTGTTGATTTAAAACATTTTATATCACTTATTACTTATATTAATTAGCAGCCTGACAAATACTCATGTCCATGAATGTTTTAGAGCTGAAAACGAGTTGGAATGAATAACTTGAATTATAATTATTTTCTTAATTATTATGATGACCGTTACTGATTTGTTTTTACAGACAATGGTTTCTTGTTGGGTAAAAATGTCTTTGTAAATGTCTCCCTCTTGTGGTTAAAGCACAGATCCAGGAACAGCTGCTCGGCATTGTATATTTGCTGTTGGCAGCCGTGAAAAACCCAAGATAACATCCAGAAATGACCTCTGACCACGTTTTGATAAATATTTCTTATTTTATTCTAAGCCCTGTTTTATTTGTTGCGTTTTCCCATTATATATTTTAATATTTTTCTGTCTTGTGGTATGCATGCATTTGGTGAGCTTAGTGCAAATAAATGTTATTATTATAATATTCATTGAAACGGTATTAGACCATAGACCTTTCTTTTGTAACGATCGACTTTTGGCATTTTGTACAAAAACATGGATATCAAAGGGAAATGATGCTATCAGTGTTTTTACTACTTGGCTGAGTTTGTGTATTCATTTGTAAATAAAATGTTTTCACAATAACATTTATAACATAAATTTAATCACAATTTTCACAACATAAATCCATGCATAAATCCTAACACTTGCAGTATGAGCGCTACCGGAAGCGGTAACCTGATGACGTCTTATGATTCCGTCATCATTGTGTGCCAGTTGCACTACAGCGCGTCTCATTCGCATTCAACGTCACCGTTGCTATACTTTTTTGTAACATATTTTCACACGGCTAAACGTGCACACTAGTTTCTCTAGCTGATACTGGTCCTTACTACAGATGTCGTATTTATAACCTCTGTTTGATGCGGCCTGGCTCCGTCGGGAAATGATAATGTAACTTAGCTGTCGATTATATACAAGGTAGGTGAGCGTTAGCTGTTGGCTCTTTTAGCCGCTCAGGCCCGACTATATGTGAGCACAAAGGCCGTGTCCACGGCTTTGCTTTTTTAACAATGTATCCCTCCTGGGGAAATTTTAGTGGACCCCAATCGCAAAATTATGGAGGGTCTGGGACCCGTAACGTTAAGCAGCCTGGTGGCGGCCACGGAGCCCCGACAGCGGGGTTCGCCGGCTTCGAGGCCCCGTCCAGCGGCTCTCTGTTCACCAGCCTGCAGGAGCAACACCTCCAACAGATGCAGCAGCTGCAGATGCTGCACCAGAAGCAGCTCCAGTCTGTGTTACAACACGGTAACAATGCTCATGCGTATGCCGGTGGACACCCGGCCGGGCATTCAGGGCCTTCGTGGCATTCAGAAGGATCAGGACATACAGACAGCAGTGCTGGAGCTCAGTCGTACTATAAACAAGACGAGACGCCCGCTCAGCAGGGTCACACACAGCCTCCGCCGCCGCCGCCTCAACCGCAACACAACGATCCCCAACCGATTCCTCCCCCTCCAGAGCCCCCGTCGTTAAAGCCACCAGAGAACAGCAGTGCTCCCAAAGCCAAAGAGGCCAACAACAAGCACTCATCCACGACAGAAGACGACAAATCCCTACCTTTACAGGTAATGTCTTGAACGTGTTTGAAATGTTGTAGTGCTAAATGTAAATTTTGATCAACATTTCCAGGCTCTTTGCTCTACCATAGCCTATCTAGACCGTAGCCACCATTTTTATTGATGTTATTAGAAATTCCCCACGCTGTGTTTGTGCTATTTAATGACACGTATCTAACATTAGCCATTGAATGTGTTTAATAAGTGCATCAAAGACTTTAAAAGAATGTGGATATTCTTGGCCTCCACAACACAGCTGTTCCTTGACATTTTTGTTTGTTGTGCAAGAAACCAGACAAGCCAGAAAATCTGGGATGTTTAATCATACGTGCAGCCAGAGTTTGTGTGACTGATAATGAAATGAGATTGAGTCTTTATTACTTTCTAACACATTTCAGCGTTTTTACAAATTTAAACTATTTATACTTAATACAGCATAGAACACCAATACATAAAGTACACGCTACTCTAAGGAGTTGATGGAAATATTATACATTTAATTCAGCAGTATAGCCGTAGATAGATTTGCAAAGTATTGCATGATGTGAATTTTGCCCCAATTGAGTTTACACTATTTTTTATGTTTCCAGAAAAGATAAACCAGAATTTTATTACTGTGTGCTTTTGAGGTACACTCTGGATTCATGGTTTATATTGAAATAAATGTGAAGCTAGTGTTTGTTTCTGGACATTTACATAATGTTTGAAAATGTACTCCTATCACAGTTATTACACTGAGCAACAAATGGACAGGTGATACCTGGAATACAACATTCCACAAACAGTTGCAGTGTTAAAGTGAGAACAGATATTTGTTAGTACAACTAACAGGTTTCAGCATGTGTCCTCTGTCAGGGTTTGTAAAAGCCATGTGTTAAAATGTTTGCGTTTTACTAATGAATCCTTTCACCTCTGCAAATTACTGAGCTAATTGTACGAATGACGTAAATCAAGAGAACAAGGTTCCTCGTGTTATTTGTCTGACAGATGTCCTTGTAATTGTTTCGCCCAGGAGCAACAGCAACTGTGGTACAAACAGCATCTTCAAAATCTACAGAAGTTGAAGCAAGAGAGAGCCAAACAGAACCAGAAAGAGGGTGATTGTCTTGGGCCGCCACCACCCTCGGGCCAAGGGCTTCCTCCTCCTCCTCCATCAGAACCACCAAAAGGGAAACCTCCTCCTCCCCCTCCAAAAGAAGAGCCCCCAGTACCACCCCCACCTCCCGAGGAGGCAAGAGTAAGTTTACCAAAAATGTTACAGAGGTGTTTTTGTAAGAATTCAACCTTAAATTCAGTAAAGTCTGTTTACAGGTTTTGTAAATCCCTGTGAGCTCTGCGAAATCTGTTCAGTTGCCTCAAGTGATGTCAACTGAACTGTTGTTGTGGGTAATCTAGGCTTTTGCTTTTTTTATGTCATGCATAGCTTTTTTGGCATTTATAAGGGCTGTATTCAATGGTCTCTAAGAACACGGCAAATCCAGTTTTTTGAACAGAGTATACGAGAGATATTAGATTATTACTGATCTCAACATTTCTTATATTGTTTGCATGAATTTACAGAGGGGGAATGTAGGAATATCACCTACATTTCCAGACACAGTAAGTCCCACCACCCACTTTCCCCATCATCACCATATCCATAGATAATTAACCCCAAATATTTTGATAACTGCCATGTTATGAATGTGTGAAATTCATTGGACTTAAGCACATTCATCTTTCCCCATGTAATGGTGATAAGGATTATAATAATGACATCTCCCCATTTTCATCCAGTGAAAGTAAAGCACTTACACCCTTTTGCTTGTCTATACGACTGGCAGTCATTTGAAATTTCTTAAGTATCAGTTCCGATATTATACCTGAGATTTGGAATATGTACTAACTTGTTTAGACACCTTGCCTTGCTGATTATAAATACATTTATCTAAAAGAAAAAACAATTACAATGTAAGCCACATTTTTTAATGCATCAGTGTCTAATGACAATATATAATCATACCATCATTTCATGCCAGTTTTCTGTGCTTGATAGTTTGGGATTTTTGGTTCCATGGAAACCATGTGAGCACTACTCAAAGTATTGAGGTTTGACAGCCAGGCCTGTTGGCCCAAAGTTACACATTGAATGTTTGTGTAATATGTTCTCAGTTGTGCCATGACTCGATCATCCTATCCATTACAAACTACACTCAGTTGTGTCAAAAATAATCTTTGTGAGTTACAATGTACAATATGCTTTGCTCCAATCTTGCCCTGTTTATTTTCAAAGCCTGAGGTCCTACAAAACCCAGAAGAGACTGCCCGCCTCCAGCAGTTACAGGCTGCTGCAGCGCAGTGGCAACAGGTGCAGCAGCAGAGAGCAGGCTTACAGTACCAAGCTCTCATGCAACAACATGAAAAGCTTCAGCACATCCTGGAACAATACCAACAACTGCTTCCGCAACCACCAAACCTACAGGTAGGCAAATGGTAGTTTTTTTGACAGCTGCTGTGTGGCTGTTTTCCCTGGTCTTAAGATGACCTGTATAGAAAATGAAAGGTGTAAAGAAAGCATAGTGTGTTTAGAGGAACCAAAAGAAGATATAAGACTGCGTAGAAGCTGCAACCCCAGCAGAATGGTGGGGGCCCATAAGTTTTTATCTTTACAAGTCATGTCTCAGTGATGTCTTTTTTAGTTTGTTTTGTACCTATATGATATTTCAAGCAAAAGTAAAGAGTTTTCCTTAATGTCCTTCGTTGCAGTCAATGTCTGCTGAAATGCAGCTTAGGCACTATGAAATGCAACAGCAGAAGTTCACTCCTTTGTTCCAAGACTGGGATCGCTCATTCGTACTGTGGCATGAGCAGTTCCAGACCTATCCCCACAAAGACCAACTGCAGGACTATGAGCACCAATGGAAGCAGTGGCAGGAACAGATGAATGCCACCAATGCCCACCTTCAAGAAAGAGTGGCCACTCTCTTTGCCATGGTGCCATTTGCCTCAAGTCAGTATAGTAGTGGGGTGATGGGACAGTATGGCCAGTACCCTGGACAAGATATACAAATGCAGCAGCAGTCAGTAAAACCGGGTATGCAGCATTCCCCAGTTGCTGTTGGTCCCAGTTCTCAAAGTCCACTGACTGCTGGCTTTGGGCCACATTCAGAATCACCTGCTGGACCCCCTGTCAGAGGAAGTGGCCCTGCTGGCATAGTCAGACCCACAGGTCCCCCCACCATTCAGCCACCAAGCTTCAACAGCATTAGAGATCCACGGTCAGTGTTTTTTTTTTCTTTAATAAAAAAATTGTTACATTTGAGAATGGGTTTTCAAAAGAAAATGTTTCTTAAAAACATTTGAGAGTATTTGAATTCATGTGGTCTATTGAAATTCCATTACAATACCTCATGCTTACAATGAATGTTTGTTTTGTTTTGTTTTTTCATATTGATAGGCTATCACTGAGACTCGAATAATAATGTTTTCTTAAAATTTCAGTTGTCCTACTGGTCCCAGTGGAAACAACAATAGATTTGACCAGCCACAGCAGCGCTTTGATGGTCCCCCGAGGTTCGACCAACCACAGCAACGCTTTGAAGGCCCCCCGAGATTCGACCAACCACGGCAGCGCTTTGATGGCCCCCCCAGGTTTGACCAACCACGGCAGCGCTTTGATGGCCCCCCTCGATTTGACCTACCACGGCAGCGCTTTGATGGTCCACCCAGATTTGACCAACCACGGCAGCGCTTTGATGGTCCCCCCAGATTTGACCAACCGCGATTTGGGCAACAGCCTAGGTTTGAACAGCCCCCAAGGCACCCTGGCCCCCTGCCTCATTTTGAACGGCCACCTGTGCCCCAGCAAAACCAACAGCAGGGCCCCCAACCTAAGGCCGAACCAACCACTCAACAGCCTGCCAATATAGATTCCAAAACTCCAGGAAAATCAGCTGGACAGCCACAGTCTGAAAAAGAAAAAAGTGAATCTGAACCAGATAAGGCTAAAGCTGAAGACATGACAGATGACAACTTACTTGGGAATGAGGGCTTCTTTGTCCAAAATGACCCCATTCCTCAGACATTACAAACAAACACAAAGTCTGAGGAATCTGATGGCAATAATGCTTCTAACAATGATAACAAACCCAAACCTGTTAACAGCAAGCCTTCTGTAACAGCTCCTTCTACTGTAGCATCAAAAAATACTGCTGCACAAAATCCCCTCAAACCAGATGGACCACTGACAAATAACAAACCCCCACTAGTTCCAAAGCCCCCTGGAATCCAACAGGAGCCAAAAGCTTCTGGACAAATGCAGTCAAGACCAGATCCTCCAAGGCCTCCTTCTGTTAGAGGACGAGGCCAGCCACCGGTACCTGTCCAAGTGCATGGACGAGGACGTGGGCAGAGGGCCTGTGGAGAGTTCAGGGGACCAAACACTGTACCGCTTGGGGACAAGATGGGAGAAATGTCTTATGATTACATGCCACCTGAAGAGGACTTGGGTATGCCAGAAGAGCAGGAAGAGTATCTCTGGCGAGATCCTTCATACGATGAGTGTGGTGGTGGGGAATCGGAGGTGCCCCCTGAAGTAATGTGGATGCCAGAGGATCATCACTTCTCAACAGAGGAAGAGTATTATCAAGAGCCAATAGGAGGACCCCCTATGGGGAGAGGAGGGCCCCCAATGATGAGAGGAGGGCCCCCAATGATGAGAGGAGGCCCACCCATGGGCAGAGGAGGCCCACCCATGGGCAGAGGTGGTCCTCCTATGGGCAGAGGTGGTCCTCCTATGGGTAGAGGTGGTCCTCCTATGGGTAGAGGGGGACCGCCTGTTGGTAGAGGGGGACCGCCTGTTGGTAGAGGAGGACCCCTTATGGGGAGGGGAGGACCCCCTATGGGGAGGGGAGGGCCCCCTATGGGGAGGGGAGGACCGCCCATGGGGAGAGGAGGACCGTCCATGGGTAGGGGAGAGGCAATGGACAGGCAATGGGATGAACCTGAGTCAGCAGAGTACTCTGAGGAAGGGGACCCTTACTGGGGAGAAAGGAGACCTCCAATGAGAGGCATGAGACCCCCGTTTCCACCTGGTCGGGGTCGTCCCCCACGTGGTCCTCCTGGTTTCATGCACCAAGGACGAGGGCGTCCCCCTCATCCAGCACATGGGCCAATGGATCATGAGGCATTAGGCCATGAAATGGACACTGATGATACCGAAATGGATCCAGCAAGGCACTCCATGTACCATGGGAGTGACCCTCACAATCATCCGACTCATCCTGATGTAGGAATAGGCAGGCGTCGTGTGCCACCACCACCTCACGAAATGATGGATTCTATGCAGGAATCATTGTACAATGAAGGAATGGAGAGAGAATTAGGTTGGCAACCGCCACATGGCAGAGGCCCTCCTCTGCCTCCACATGAGATAATAGATACTGGAGGAATGAGAAGAAGACCTATGGGTCGAGGAATGGCTCGAGGCATGTGGCGGCCAGGTCAAACACATGAGGAATATGAAGAGCGATATAATGAGGGTTACGTCGAGGATTATGGACATGGGGAGGATGGGTATCGCTGGCGGCCACCACAGGACTATCCTCCTGATGACTATCGGCAGGAGGCCAAGTACTATGAGTCTGAATGGGACAGAGACCGTGCTCCTCCTGAGAGGGACTATCCCCCTCGCATGCCACCACCAGAGCCCTACAGAGATGGTCATTGGCTAGAGGAAAGAGAACGAGAAAGAGGTCACCCATATCCTTATGAGGAGCATGCCAGGGGAAGAGGAGAACTTAGAATTCGTGAATACAGGGATGAGCCACCATACCGGCAGGAAGAGCCACCATACCCTCCACCTTCAGAATGGGATAGGTCTTCAAGACTTCCTCCACCAACAGAGAGAGGGTATCTTGCTGACTATGAAGATCGCAGAGCTCGTTATGAAGAGCACAGGGAAGAGCCTCCTTTGGATAGACCTCCACTTTTACCTACTGCTGCACCTGTCACAAACTTGCCAGAGAGCTCAGTTGATTCGGCAACACAAGGAACAAGCTGCGCAAATGTACTTGCTCTCTCCCAACGCCAGCATGAGATCATCCTGAAAGCTGCTCAAGAGCTTAAACTTATAAGGTAATTTATAGACCTTGATCATTGATTTATACGTTATGCTAGGTTCCCAAATTACATTCTGACTTATCTATAGTGGAAAGCCTTGCAGATTGCATTATTTGCCTAGGTTTTGAAATAGCCACCTCAGATTTCTGCCACAACCCAAAAACTGTGGAGGTGAATGGAATATTATTTGTGGTGCTCTCTATTTGCAGCTCTGCCATTTTGATAGTGTATTTACTACTTTACTTTATGGTCAAATGGATTTTGGTGAACCTTTAGGTGAACTTAACTTTCATGCTTTGGGGTCTACAGGGAATTGCAGGAGGGGAAGACACCTGGTACTGAACCTCAGCCTGCACCAACTGACATTTTGCCTGAGCTTCCTGCTGGTCTTCTCGGTTTGGAGATCCCACCAGAAGTTAGGAACGTTCTGAAGGTAATTTATATCCCCCTAACACTTGGCTGTTATAGCCCCATTAATAAGAGTGCATTGCTGTATTAATGGAAAGATCATTAGTTATGCAAGTTGGCGCAAACCATTTCGGTCAAATGGCCTGTAAGGACCAACATGTCTGGCCTTACATGCCATTTGACACTAGCAGACACTAAGCAGAATTTTAGACTTTTTAATTCTCTATACAGTACATTTTCCGAAATTTAGTTTTATTACATTTGTACTTTTCCATTTTGTATTTAACCGGTAAATCTGTGCCATATCAAATCTGTCATCCTTAGGGCATGACTGCAATTTCACAGACAGCTGTAACTGAACCTGTGTCTTGGGATACCAAGCCTGCTGCAACAGATTACCAACCACCTCTCACTGCTGCACCCACACTTCCAGTGATTCCAAAGACTGTGGATTATGGCCATGGGCATGGTATGAGAAGCAACGATGGAGACATTTAATCATTTTAACAGATGAAACAGGTTACGTTTCAGGACTTTCTTGGTGACATTAAGACTCATTGTTTCAGAGCCCGGAGCCACTGTTGAGCGGATCTCTTATGGTGAGAGAATTGTGTTGAGGCCTGACCCAGTGCAGTCAGACAGGGGCTATGAAAAAGGTACTTTTTCTTTTTTTCTCAGTACTATAAAGCTTATCTTTCTCTACTTTGAAGAGCTTGCTTTTTCAATTTTCTAACCATTGAGGAACTATTTCATTCTCCTAGAACCTCTTGGTCCCAGAGATCCTTACAGCAGAGACCCATATTATGAAAGACGACCAGACCCTTACATGGACCGCCGGGATTACAGCAGAGAGAGGGAATTATACAGAGAAAAGCCTCCACCTGAATATGAAAGAGAAAGATTTGAGAGGGAGCGCTATCCCCCAAGAGAAAGAGATGACAGGTAACATGTTTCCTCTGGCTCGGACACCCTCTTTTTACCACCTATGGGGAAGGGTGCTGCTTCTGTCCATATGTAATATTCTTTTCTATTTGTCTGTTTTTGATTCAAGCACACAGTCAGTGGTTGAAGAAAGGTACTACATCACCTTGTGTTATACATTGTGATTAGTCAACAATGTGTGCCAGTTTGAGATGAGAAATTCTGTTGACAAAATGAAACGTAATAGTGCTGCTCCTCTGTGTAGATCTCCATTGGCACCTCCTTTACGCTCAGGATACAGGGAGAGAGACCGGGAACTTCGAGAGCGAAGTGACAGTCGAGATCGAGAGGAACATTATGGAAGGCCTGGCTATGATAGACCTCCATATGAGCGCTCTGGACCCGACCGCAGTGGGCCTGAGCGTTACGCCCATAGCTCCTCACCTTACGGTATGTTCTGTTTTCTACTAACACACATATTCACATACTTCAGCTGTGTTTGGCAAGTATATTTATCTGTTACTAAAATGAACTTCATTGCATAATGAGGATATTGCTGAAAACAATAACCAGTAAATGTTTAATAGGATAAAATGCCATTTAGACAAATACTTGAATTGCAAATAATATCATACAGTGGACAGAAGAAGTTACCCAGAGGACCGAGGGCCTCCCACTGCACCACCCCTCCCACCTCCACCTCAGCCACCTCCACGAGTTGAGAGGAAGCCAGAAATCAAGAATATCGACGATATCCTCAAACCACCTGGCAGATTAACTCGGCCTGAAAGGGTACTAATTACTGCTGCAGTGTTTTCTTGATGTAACGATATCACATTGTTAGTTGTATAATATCGAGTACTCATTTAAGTGATATATTTTAACAGATTGTCATCATAATGAGAGGGCTTCCAGGAAGCGGAAAAAGCCACGTTGCAAAGCTCATACGGGTGAGTTAAGTCATACCAGCAAATCACAGTGTAATGTTATTATAATGTAACTGTATCAGCAAAATACAACAACAAAACTCATAGAGCCTGTTTAATATGTCCTTCCCAAAAAGATGTAACAAAACATTAGTGCCTTTTGTAACAAAGCAAATAGAAGTCTGAAAACCTTTCTTTATGCTCTTGTTGACATTATTTAGGATAAGGAAGTCGATTGTGGAGGTGCACCTCCGAGAGTTCTTGTTTTGGACGACTATTTCATGACGGAAGTTGAGAAAGTTGAGAAAGACCCCGACACGGGGAAAAGGGTCAAAACCAAGGTGAGTTTGGCATGCAAAAATACCAAAGTGGTGCTAAAATATACAATTGGAAATCAAATTCAGCATCAGTGAGCAGCATCAATTGATTATTGTAAACATTATATATTATGATTTACAAAAACAATTGTCTTGTAGGTTCTTGAATACGAGTATGAGCCCGAGATGGAGGATACCTACCGGAGCAGCATGCTTAAAACATTTAAGAAAACTCTGGATGACGGCTTTTTCCCCTTCATCATTTTGGACACTATTAATGACAGGGTTAAACATTTTGATCAGTTCTGGAGTGCGGCCAAAACCAAAGGCTTTGAGGTGAGTTGTGTTCACGAATGAGTCGTGCTGGGAAAAAATGTCTCCAAGCAGCCTTCTGCTAAAGAGGTTTTGTTTTTCATACTTCCAGGTGTACCTGGCTGAAATCACCGCCGACACTCAGACTTGTTCAAAGAGAAATGTCCATGGGCGCACGCTGAAAGATATAATGAAGGTCTGTAAGATCAGTTGGCTCTCTCCGGTCGATTTGTAGTAAGAGTAATGTCGACTAAAGCTCCCACTTACAGCAAACGGTTCTTAACGAAGCATTCTGTACACAGATGTCCAGCAACTGGGAGCCTTCACCGCGTCATATGGTGCGCTTGGATGTCCGGTCCCTGCTTCAGGATGCTGCTATAGAGGAGGTGAGGTCTTTAACACATGGCAGTTCTCATAATGTTATAGTCCTTTATCAGTGACTGAGCTAAACTAGCATGTGCTTGTGTTATTAGGTTGAAATGGAAGACTTCAATCCCGATGACGAGCCCAAGGAACCCAAGAGAGAAGAGGAAGAAGAGGGTGATCTGGTAGGACATGAAAAGTTTACATTTATAGCCTTCTAGTCTTTAGATTCATTTTCACGTAATTGTATCTACCACATAAGGTTTCTGCAGAGATTTATTATTAGCCATTAATCATATTGTTTTGTTTTATTGACCAGGTGATAACATTGTCAAAATAGGTGAAATTTGTGGAAAGTCATTGGTTGATTTGTTGTAATCTGTAGCAATTAACAGGTTTACAAGGAAGAGCAGAGCAGAACAGACAATATATGAGAGCAAGATAGGCAGTCAAAATACTGTCGTGAATCAGTCCTAAAATAAAGTTATAGCTGCAACAGTCCATCAACTAAAGGAAAAGCTGCAAGGTTCCTGTTTACATTTATTTTTGTTTTCTGAGCATTTGCTCAGATTTCACATCAAGTTTTAAAATTGATATGGTTGCTGAAGTAAAACCATCAGGAGTGTTACCAAACTTTAGTCTGCATCATTGTGGATGAGACTTCTGCTAAGTTCAGTTTCTGTCACGTTAAGGTACATTTTTATCAAAAGACAGGAATTAAACCAAAATAAAGGTTTTAATCAAATAATCAGGATTGAAAAAACAAGAAAAAAACTCAAATGGAAGTGTTGAAAATGTGTCTATGTAATCTGTTTGAATGTCTTGTGCGAAACGTTCTTCTGTGTAATTCATTTCTCATTAGTTTTTATTATGAAATCACCACAAAGTCTCAAAAGAAATGAATTTATTTTTAAGTTCAGGTAAACATTTCCTTTGATATGAAGAACAATGTTTCCAGTAGCAGTCATAATGATACTAATAGAATTACTTAATCAGCTCTAACAATATTTTACGTTGTATGTTGATGTAATCAGAGTGATGGACTTCCTAATATCCACTAGGTTGCAGTAGAAGATTCTCCTAATTTATGTCAACATTTTCATGAAACCTTTAAAACTGTAGCACGTATGGCTTAGTAACAGATTTTTACATTTAAATATTTCCTATGGTACCACCTTCAGGGGGATTGTCTCCATATGGAGTATACAAGGCTTGGAAACAAACTGGACTGCTGGGCAAATATAAAAAAGAAGGGAAAACCCAGCAGAAACAATGAGCCACCAGCCTTGTGTACAGAGTTGTCTAATATTAAAACACCCAACAACAAATCTGCTTCACTATAACTGACATTTATGTATCAAATGACAATGAAAAACCATGTGAAAGGAATCGCTCGTAGCGATAAACACACAGACACTAGAATCTGTACCTCTCCTCGGCTTTACAGAGCTTTAGAGCCGTCCAACCCGCAACTTTATTGTTTTGGGTCACTCATCATAGTTTTTTTTTGTGTGTCCCAGCAAATGTTATAAACAGACAACCAGTTCCTTAAATGTTACAGTTTCTCACTGGCCTTTCTATACAGAGGGCACAGAGGTTATTGAAGCTTATTAAGCTTCATTGATACATCAACTAGTAGGAATGGTTTCCCCACATGAGATTATATCATTATCAGTTACAGTAACAGTAGAATCTGAACATGCTTTAAAAAGTATCTTAATAAAAAACTTAACTTAACTCTCTGTCTCTAGACAGGAAAATAAAAGTATTTCTTAACTAAAATGTTTATAATACCTTTTTAACCATTTTTTTAATTTTTATTAATGTGTGGTTCAGAATGAATATACTGAAATATATGAAAGTTTACTTTTACATCCCAAAAAAATACCGTTATTGTTTCTTAAATGTATTTGATCACAGTTTGATTAGTGTTTTTTAGTTATTTATTATGTGCTTTAGCATCTTGAGAAAGTTTCATGTGTGAAAATTGTTTGCAGTATTTTCTTATATTATTCAATCATATTTACTTTAGTATAATATAAACACAAGAACCTTATTAACTGATTAAATGCTTTATAATAAAACATAAATAATAAAAATAATAAAACAGCTTATACAGCAGTATAAAACTGCAATTTAGCACCGCCTTTGTTTCTCCAAAGTCCCCCCAAAAATAGAATTTGTACATGCTTTTGCTTTTTATAGTTTACATTAGTGTTGAGTAATATCAAAGGCAAGAGATTCATCCCATTAAGGTTCCAGGGGTGCCTGGAATATGGTGCAGCAGCAGCAGCATAATATCCACTGGCACAAGAAAATGCTCCAGTAACACAATCCTTGTAGATTATTCTCCCTTGAAATCAGATACTTGAGCTCTGCCATGTTTATTATATGCCTTATTATTTATAAACTGTGCCCAATTTCTTTAAATATGACCACATTTGACCTGACTGCAATGTCCTCTGTGGTAACCATAAGAGCTAAAACTAAGTGCACTCTTGTAGATATGTTCAGTGAACACTCGTTGAGTATGTACAGAAAATATCCGATGTATTAGAAGAATCAGCAGCGACACAGTCAGTGAGTTTATTGTTGGTTATTCTTTGAACTGAATGAACTTTGAATATTTAGAGAGTAACCGCTGCACCATTAAGTAATTGATTTAGCTGAGAAATGATTGTGCAAAATTCAAACTAGTGACTGAAATGGTTCAAGATGTGCGCATTAAGCTCAGCATTACATTAGCCATCCAGGGACCATTGATATTGTTTGTGGGGGCTATGAAGGGAAATGTAAAGCTGCTTTGATCATTGCTACAATTAGCCAGTTAAGATCTGCAGTTCCGCACAGCGAATGCGTGTCATCTCCCAACACTCCTTCTCATCTTGACTGTTTTTAGCAGTCAAAGGCTGAAGTCATGCCCACACCAAACTGAACTCTACGCGTCTGAACTGCAGGTCTCAAACGGCTGCATTGTGGCCGTGCACTTAAACCACACTGGGTGGGACTTTTGAAGTCTGCAAGGTTTGAACGCTGAATCCGCTGCATTTTCGAACATTAAGATAACTTTTAGTAATAACTACAATAATGCCTCATGAAGCTTTTCTAGCACCTCCAGTGATTGAGTCCCCAAAACACAGCAGTGAGCAATAGACGCAGCACAGAATGCAGAGGTCTTGTGGTCTGTTGTCAAGACTCAAAAACAAAAACAGGGTCCAAATAGCTTTCTTCACGTGAAACAGACTTTGAAATGTTAAACGTGGTCTGACTCAAAACTGTGTTAACACGTATTTGGAACGGAATTTTATAAAAAAGAAAAAAAAGACACATTAATTGAAACAAGCTACCACATAGTTGTAATGGACTGTTTTAGATTGTATAAAAAGTTAGATTTCTTTTTGTTGTAAATCTTTCCTGACATCTTTAATAAACGATTGTGGATTAAATCAAGAAGCATTTTTTACAACAAAAGGAAGTTACAGACATTCAACATGGGATGTTTGATGTCTGAAACTTCAATATGTCATATAGCTTAAACCGTAGTTTGATAATGGACATGGGGATGAAGGTAGACAACATTTTCAACTTAATTAAAAATATATATCTCTAAAATATACTGATTACAAATACCGGTAGTCTCTGTGTCTGGACTGTAGTTTTTATCAAACTTTCCCAGTCCCCCGAGGGCTGTAAAGCAAAATAACATTCATACTGTAAATACTAAATAAATGTTCCTTTTTTGCAAAGAGAGAACATTTTATATTCATGCAAAATAAAATCGCATAAAGAATGGCTCGTTTCACAAGCACAAAAAAATATTTGATACAATGGAAAGTTTAATCTTTAACAATATCCAGGGCCAGCAGATGTGAAACATGTCATATGTTACCAAAGGAAATGTGTGTAATCATTAATCACATGATTCTTTTCTTGAAACAAAAGGATTGTGGTGCTGCACCATCTTACTCTGCTGTAGCACCATCACCTCGCTCTTAATACACAGTATATTTTAGCCATTTAAATTTACCTCGCCCCACATCGCACTTAGATGAGGTCCGATATTGTCTGTTGCACCTGTGACCACATCTAACGGTGATGTATTGTTGCACAGGAGAGCACTGTGTGAAGTGCCTCAGTGCACAATGTGTGGACAGAGCATGTGCACACACACTGTGGCAGAACAAGCTGGACATCCAGCAGGAATGTAGTTACTCTTTTTTTATTTCAATCTTTTACTCTTTTTCAGTGAGTCTCTAGAGAAGCAGTGGGTCTTCTCTGTGTTTACGCTCTTGGAGTCTGTCTTGTCTCCTTTCTTCAGCTTTAATCATCAAGCTTCGCTTTGTACGTTAAACTGTGGAGGCCAGAGCGTTTTGAACTTGGACCAAACCTGAGCAGAAGCTGCTGGAAGTTGGATTTCCAGCAGCGCGTCTTTTATCATTCATGCTTCATTCATTAGACTTCCCATCAGGACTGAGTGGGCACGTGCAGACGGTGCTCGATTGACGTCTCTGTGACTCGCGAATGTCCCTGCAAAGCTCTGCTTATCTCAAACCTGAGCAGAGGTGTAATCAGAAAGAAAAATAAAAGACTCCTAATAAATACAAAAAAATACATATTTTGACTGGTGTGGATTACATCCTAAAAGTTAAAGAAAACCAAACAATTAATAAAATTAACAAACAAGTGTCAGAAATAAAAAAAAATATTAAAAAATTCCAGCACTTAGCTACTGCTCTGTGGTCCCTTCCCCTCTTTCAACCTTGCCCTATTCTTAGCTCAGTTAGCTTGATTTGATAGTATTTCAGTTCTTAAAAGCGTGTTTGTGGATAGATGTTTACATACCAGTGTTTCTTGAGAAAACACATTTCTGTTAGGAAGACACAGGTTTTCACCACAGAGACTTAAAGAATTAGAAGTTTAAGAAGATAAACATCAGGTTTGTCGGGACAAAAGCTGTCAAAAAAAACATCAAAACAAATTTGAACAAAAGATATGAGTTGACATAAATTTGTGGTTATTTATTTGGACTTATGAAACCAGCAAATATGATAATAATAATAATTTAATAATAATTTGACAGATTGCAGCTATAATGAGCTTGACTCATTTTATTTCACTTGAAGAGACAGGGTAAAGCTTAAAGACAAAATCATTCATCACCAGTTTCCTTAAATTAACATCATCTCAGCTGAAATAAAAAGGTGCAATCTCTTCAAGTGATGTACCGTTCAGTATTGGAGCATACAGCTATCCATCATAACTGTCTTGCAAAGGTTTAATTGCACTTATTTTGAATATATTGTAAGTTCCTTTAAAAACGACCTAACTTGGTGTGTTACCTCTCCAATTTTTCATTCAGCTCAATGTGTCGAAAACAAATACAGTAGATTCTCCTTAATCAGGAACTGACTAGTTCTGATAGTGGACTGTCAGCAATTTACTGTTTTGCCAGCAAAGTAGCATCAGTGTCATTTGACAAGATTGGATGAGAAAAAGTGACGCTGACCGCGAGCGCATTCATGTGTAGCGGTGCTGCAGACGCCACCGGAGCGCCGTTCTTTGCAATGTAAAATGTGTTGATCACATGATCATGTACATGTACATTACTGGAGATTGAACTGCTGGTTTTGCTTATTTATCTTCTGATTTCAGAACAGATAGAGGTTTGTTTGTTTTTTGTTTTTTTTTAAGAAAAACACGAATTTGTGTTCTCCAAAGCAAAGCACACTATTTCTTTTACGTGTAGCAGGTTTAGCATGAACGTGTTAGTTCCTCTCCACTTGCAGGGTCAACATATCTGCATGCCAGTGTTATTATATGTCTTAACTAGATAAGTCCTCATGCAGCCTCATCGTTCAGTTGTCTTTTTGTTGACTTACTGATAAACTAATCTCCTCTCTTTTCAGCCAAGCCCTGTTTTCTCTCCCCCTCTCTTATCCCTGTATCACCCCGATGTTTAACCATTTCTTTATATAATATAGGGCTACATTCCAAAAAGCAAATGGGAGATGGACACGTCTGAAGCTAAACTCGGTAGGTGTTCCTTTTTATTAATCTTTATTATGACTACTCGATCTTTTACCTCTGTAATATAGAGGCTTCTTCAACGGTACGGTGCATTTCAAGTGTGACGACATTGGTTTGATTCATGATGTCTAATAGCTGCATGTTTTTAATCTAAATGTGTATGTGTTATGTGTGCCATGACCGTGTGTGTGAGGAGAAATGGTCCCACCAGCGAATCACACGCTGGCGATTACTGTTGCCATCCTTTACCTTCTGTGCACAGAGCATGACAACAACCTAAGCTATTCATGCTGTGATCGAAAGATGCTTGAAATTCACTTAAATAAAGCCCACGTTTGTTTTCATCTGAAAACGCATTTTCATATAAAGTGGGAATGTACTGAGCGAGTTTAAAGATCAGGTTCTGCGTATAAGGCCAAACAGTGGAAAGTGTGTCGCCTATTATATAGTTATTTTTCACCCCGATATGTACGCAAACATGCTCGTAAATTCTACAAACCCCAAGCCAGGTGAACGAGGAGGAACGTGAATAAGAACCGCTCCTCTCTCGATAGCGTTTATGTGAATGCGCTTTGCCAGATGTTGTCGTAAAGCAGACGATGCTGATTGACTCGCTGAACGTGAGGGTGATGTGGTTAAAGGTTTTTGTGAGACGGCAGAGCTGACCTGAACAGTAATCTTCCATTTATACAGACAAGTTGGACGGTCTGGGGAGCAGTGGGAAGAGGAAACGTGAAGACATGGCAGACCTGGACGACTACCTTCAGCTGCCAGACGACTATGCCACGCGCATGTCCGAACCAGGAAAGAAGAGGGTAAATTGACGCCCTTACAGAGCTGCTGCTTTGGTCATCATCATCAGGCAACAAGAAAATGCTGGATGTAAAAAAACAAACACCCTGGTCGCTCTCCTTTTTTTGTTAAGGTTCGATGGGCTGATCTCGAAGAGCAGAAAGATGCAGATCGAAAGCGCGCTATCGGCTTTGTGGTGGGTCAAACGGACTGGGAGAGAATAACAGACGAGACCGGCAAGCTGGCACAAAAAGCTCTCAACCGTACCAAGTATTTCTAAGAAGATAATTGTATTCCTCTTTTGTTCCCCTTCATTGAAAGGTATGTATGTTTTTATTCTTCTGTATAATGTTGTTAGGATGGCTGTAGATGTTATTCATGGCTGTGGAAAGTTAGAAAAGTTGTCCTATCTGTGTTTAGAAAATACAGATGGTGATTAGAATCCACATTCTAACGTTTAACAACACTTTTAATGACTTATTATTTAATGACGTCTTACATTTCCAAGCTTAAGCGCAGTAAAAAGTGAATAAAATGCTATGGATAATTCAAAAATGACGTCACTAAGTTTGTTCCGTATAAAGGGATAGTTTGTGTGTGTGTGTGTGTGTCTGAATATGCCTGAATTCAGTTCTCTAATTCTCATATATAAAAGAATAACTTGATCGTAGCAATACCAGAAACAAATCTGTGTTTGACCAAATTATCAGTGATTTCTTTTTCTTCCTGCAGGTGTCCAGAATGTGAAAACACTGAAGCTCAGCTTGTGGTGAAACAAGGTGACATCATCAGTATCAAATGTGTAGTTATTTCGTTGATAAGGATACAGAATAGATTCCTTTATCTTATTTTTAAACAGGCACAGTGTTAACTCCCTAATACCTTTTTGTAGTTCATGATTCTGTGCTTCTTCTGGTCACGTGTCCTGTATTCAAGTCATGCTTCCTCTTGCTGTTTTATACTCTTCATGCTTTCTGTACTGTATATCTGTAGCACAGCTTCTTGGTCCATGCATACTTGAGAAAAGACAATAAAAGTTTCTCAAAATTACCAGCTTGGGGAGTCTTTCTTGACTGTTGCAAAACAGAAGAACCAGAATGTGTTGGAAATGAACCAGTTGGGCTGAAGAATAATCTGTCCAAATTCACTTTTTAAGCACCTAAGGGTTAAGGGTTTTAATCAGCTTTGTCTCTGTAAATGGTTACGTTAGGAGAAGGAAAGTAAGATAAACATAAAATGTGTGATGTGTTTTCATGTACATGTAAAATGTGTCTCAGGTCTATGTTGGCTTCGAGAATTCGCATAATTTCCCACATGTTGGCAGTATATTGTATATTGCATCCCTTTACATTTACACCTATGTGGACTGCATGCCAGTCTCTTAATGGTGCTGTGTTTGACATTTTCTCGTCTTATTTTTTTAAAATGATTATTAAAATAGCACGGTAATTACACTAATGAAGAAAGTGACAAATTGACTTCAACCTGTTAGGACTTTAGATAGTTAATTTTTTTAGTACGTGCTTGTTGCAGCATTTTCTTTGGCTCAACTGGGGGCTTGAATGGGTTTGCGATTGTCAGAAGTAGTAAGTTCATGACTGCAGGACTGAAAAGGACAACCTCACTGTGTGTAACATAAGTATAATAGAGGATTGTAGAAAATACTGAAAATGTTACACAGCTCATGGGGTTGTCAAGTACTATCAGTTACCAAGGATACCATATTTGCCAGGAGTACTGGGAACAGTGGGTTCAAGTGGTTAAAGCCTGGTTTCTTCAAAGACAACTCGGAGCCCACAGTGGCTTTTCATGACGAGAATAGCATTTTAATTTTTATATCATTTGATTTCCGTTTTGTTTTGGGTTTTTTTTTTGCTTTTCAGCTCATTTTTTGAATTCACATTCAAAGTCAAAATATAAAAATGTTACCTGTACCACAATCAGCTGATTATTACTACATGTGAAAATGCACATAAATCATAGTGCACAATTAGCCCGCGCTGCAAATCTGAGGGAAAATAATGTTTTCTACAAGATATCTTCTACGAATGCTTAATGATTATTTTTTAATTTACAGTGTGTAAATATTATTTGCCTGTTTGACTCTTGTTCTCAATCACTGTTGAGAGCAAGATAATTAAAAAGAGAAGATCTCACATTGAAGTGTTTTTTGCCTACATGTGCACACTGCATGTCAGGATTCAAATGAACCAAAATCACTCAGTCCCTGAGTGTGATCATCATGATTACTATATGAGCAGATGTGTTCACTTTTTGAAATGTAATTTACACACCTGTGAAGCAAAAGGTCCAGAATTTTCACAAATGAGAAATTTTCATCTGGATAATCAACGACTGAAGACAAAGCGAGGATCATCAGTTATGAGCGAACACAGAACCACTGATGAAGACCACGTTAGATTGGACAGCCAGCTCATAGCTCGGACAGTGGATGGATGAATCTTAATGGTAAGTATGGAAGTCAGACAGAAGCTATTTCAAACAACAGTTTGTAAGATTTTAGACATAATTTACCGATCCAGTCATTTTAGAATTCATGTAATTTTCTTTTAATATATCTTGTACAAACCTACAGAATGACAACAATGAGCTCTGCTGAATATTAAACATTTTCTCTCGTGTGGTGTGGACATTATTTTGTGCTTCTCAAAAACAATATGTTCTGTGTTGCGTTGTGTGACTTGACATTTAACTGATAAATCTGCTCCACAATCGTACAACATGTGTTCTTGCTATATAATATGGTTGATATAGCGAAATGCATACGTCAAACGACCTCATGATGCAACGAGATGCCTTTGATAAAGTCAGTCATCGGTCTGCCATGTGTATGGAGATTGGACATTCACTTACCTATTTTACAATATACAATGCTCTTCATTAAACACAAAATAGTTTGGTACTCAAGGCACGAGTAAGTCCACATTGTGACAGGAACCACTGTGGCACGCGACATCTTCTGGCTGGCGCTCATCCAGAGTGATGTTTTTTGAATTCAGCTGGTACGTCACTGTCCAGTTTACAGATCACCTTGTAGATTGATTTCTTCCATGATGGGTCGCGATCCTTTCCCATTGAAATGGCAACGTAAAACTCTCTCAGTGTAATCACGGCAACCTCCAGGAACCTGTCGGGGACCTCAGGAGGAGATTTAAGGCACAAACATTATGACCTTTCGCGCAAATACTGTTTACTGATAGACTGGCATTATATTTTGGATGGTAAGAATCAGGCCTGGTAAATAAACGTAAGTAACAAGTCAGAACTTGGCAAAGGGACCGCGATTAATTGAGAACAATAATAAACCAGTTAAAATAGAGCAATAACAAATTGTACTAACTACAGTACACACAACAACATTCACCATACTCTGTTTTTATTAGTTTTCAATGTGAATTTAATGTTTCCTGTGTTTTCACTTAAATACAGATTTCTGTTGTATCACAGTAATAATGTTAAATTTAATCAATATAGGGGCCGGTGAGCAGTCTTACGTTTCCTGCTTAAAAATCTTTCATAGTGCACTCAAAATTCAGTCCACTGTCACAGACCTTCCAGTACATATGTGTGGTTTAGTTGTAATTTGTGTAATTCTTCACTTGCCAACATATCAGCCTTCCCAGCATAGTAATGCTTCAGCTGGAGTTACAAGTGAGAGAAGGGGGCCTTACACGGTGATCCGCACACTTCCAGAAAAGAAAATCTGGTAAGGCAAAATAAAATGGCCTAAAATAGTTTTTAATGCTGTTCATCTTATTCTATGATGAATGCAAATTCCAATTCCAATGACCTATACAAATTTTTTTTTTTGTTATTTGATGTATTCTCACCACCAATTGGTCAAAAGGCCAACATACAAATATCAGAACCTAATGAGAAAATCTCTCGAGTACATTTATGCTCCCCAGAGGATGGACCTTTTCTATTGGATATTTGATGTGCTCATGCCAAAAATTGTTTGGCAGAATCTAAAGGGCAAGTATCCTACAAGTTTTATGAAGCCTTTTCTCCAAACTCAAGGCAAACATTTCATTTTTCTCACCACCGCTGGTAAGCTTCAACTGAGTTGAATGAACATTGGTCAGATTGGTTGTGGTGTTGTATTGAATGACATCTTACAGATAAATAAAAAAAATCTCTGGTTTCTCAGTGTAAAGAGCATCTGATTCTCACTGGTGCTGAAATTATGGATTTTACTGAACCTTTTCAGTTCAGTTGTACTGACGACATGTGTTGAATAAATCCCATCAAAGAAGAGGCAAGAGGCTTAATGCTCACCAGATGCCACTAACAGGTGACCTTATCTTCAGTATAACACTTGATATAGGGTTGCCTTGGTGGCTATGTAATGATGTTACAAGTATTTACCTTTTACGTGGGCATGTTGCTGCTTTTGTTTCCAGTACTGGCTTTAAATAATGGGAGATGCAGGTGTGTCATTCATTAACAAAGGGTGGAAACTTCCAGAGCATTTGCTGTTAAAGTCGTGTGAAGGCAACATGTTTGAGAAAAAGAGCTGTGGGGTTTTTTTTTTATTCCATCTAACATGAATGTTTAATTTCAGCAACAGTCCTTCCTGCACAGCCCTCCACCCCTCCTACCCCCCACTGCCCTTTATCACTCCTGCGCTGCAGTCTCCTGCCCCTTCAAGCTGAGTTGAAGGTTTAACGTCTCTGCCACTCATCAGGAAAAATCAAACCTCACATTTCATTTTCAAAGTCCTAAATATTGCCCGTCGTAGGCAGTAATGTTACTTATAAAATGTTTATTTTTATCTGATTGCAGGATGTCTGGAGAGGTTATACACCTATGAACTAAAAGTTTAACAGTACCGAGCAGGAGGCTAAGAAGCTCAGGGACTCATAAAAGTGTTGATTTAACAGAACCTTACATGCACTTACATGAATTTTCAATCCTTTTTAATTGGTTAATCTATTCATCCATTTTCTGCCGCTTATCCTGGTTCAATTTAATTAGCACATAATTAATTCATTGCATCATTAGGAATTACTGTTAAATGCTGCAGGGAACGATTGAAAAAAAGTTGTATAATACTAAATAATTCTAGGCCATGTCATCCATACTGGTTTTTCCTTTCTTTTTTACATTTATATAAGACAGGCATTCAGAAAAGGAAACAACTACGGCAATAATTGCAACACTATAATGACACAGTATACAACAACATGTGAACACAATTGTTCATTTCATTGTCATAGTGTAGTTGATTTGAAAAGGGGAGCCAAGGTTTCCAGATATACTCACACAGGGCTTCTCAATGCTAGTCTGTATTTATTGCAGAAATGCGATGCTGAAACACATTCCAGAACTGTATTTAGTGTTGCTGATCATATCAGCCATTCATTCGTAATAAGATTAATAAATAAATGTTTTTATTTAGAAACATTTTAGCTTACAGCTCTTCCAATTGTTTTTTAAATCATTCTATTTGCAGCCAAAAGGCCTATGCCTACTACTTCCCTGTCCTTTTTTGACCTTGGCTGTGCCGCCTTAACAAGACGAGGAGAGAGATTTATACATTCATTATTACTGAAATTGAATTGTAAATTACTGCACAGCCCCTCCACATTCTTCCCCACTCTGCAGAGGTGATTGAAACCCCTAAATCTTGTTCCCATTGGAACCTGGGCCTGAACGTTGAGATTCGAGGAGGAGTGAATTAACATCTTTACAGAACTGTATGCTGTATACAGTCTGATGCTAAAGACCTGAATTGTTTATCTGTCTCATAATTATAGTCAAAGTATTCTGTGGGATGTTTTGAGATTATTGGAAGAAAGTATTCAAGTTATATCTCCTACACGATGGATAAAATCTCCCCATTCTTTATGATGTGTGAAATGTCTGTAATATTGTGACGCTGCCATACACAGTTCCCTGCAGCTTTAAAGGTTGTATTGTGCCATACTGGACAGGATCCTAAAATAATTTCCTTTTTTAAAATAGAAGTTGCATTCTAGTCAGTAAGCCTTAATACATCATTATGATAGCATTTACTCTAAGTTATGAAATTCATAAATGTTAATTAGCTGTTCATTTATGCAGCAAATGATCATTTAACATCATTAAGTGCTCTGTATGAGTGTTGAGTTTCCTTTTCTTTTCATCTTCAGTCACACTAGAGACTGTGCTTTGATGGTTGTCACTGCTGTATTATTATGGTGTAATTGTTGTACCAGTTGGTAGAATTAATATTAAAGCTATGTTATTGTCTGTTTAATTGTGCATATGTAGGCAGGTTCATATGTTGAGTGACAGCTGTGGGCAATGTGCTTACCAACAGGTCAACATGAGAAATATTTAACTTATAAAATACCCAGATGCATATGAATACACACCCTATGTGTGCATCACTATTAATGACCTTTTGATTAATAATAACATGCTTTTGGGTATTTTCTGCCTAATATTCACTAATATAGTAAACACTTGTTACTGGCTTTCTGACGTTATGAGACAAAAACAACTGTGAGAAGATTTTTCATCATATTAATATTAATGTGGTTCACGACTGTTAGAAACTGGATGGACGTCCTAATGCTTCTCACTATTTAATAAAGCAGAGTACCCAAAAATAAATAAGCATGAAATCTGTACTCTAAATGTTATGGCAGCCTTAGTTCCCTGAGCCGCCTTCCCCCTCGTCAGTAGACAATTTGTGACCTTTTCTTTTTTTTTGTAATAACTTGGAGTATCTGTGTGTTTTGGTATATGTTATAGTAGTTATGCTGTTGAGTACCATGACTTGTGTCGTGTTATAATGTGATAAAATCTGCATGTCGGAAAAGTTTAATCAAAATAATTCAATGTGAAAAATATTGGATACATTTCAAATATTACCCACCTACACTCAATAAATGTGGAAATAAAGAATTATGTGTTGACAAATGCAGGACCTATAATAAAGCATGCCTTTTCTTTTTCTTATTTTACATACAGTAAATAGCATACATTACTAAAGCAATTTACTGTCACATGAATATTATTTTACCTAATACCTATAATATTGGGAACACTTGTATTAAATTAATCTTTAAAAGCCACTCTTCATCCTTGAATTCTTTTGAAATATATACCAATTACAAATGAGGAGATGCAGATCTGAGACTACAGAGAAATTAAAAGTATACAAACCGCAACAAAAGTAAATTGTGTTGGACTGCACATGATCAAAATGAGACCATTAAACGACAAACGATAAACAGGATACATCACAAATAACTGAGTGATAAATCTGTATGATGTCAGTGAAATCTCTCCAGTATTACGAACGACAGTGTGTAGTATGAGTTACCTGGAAGTCGTTGGCTTTGTTGTAGTGCATGTTGAGAGCTCTGAAAAGTTCTGATTCTCTCCCCACAGTCAGACCTCTCACGTCAGCCACTCCTTCTATGAGAGCGTGTCGGGCAAACTTCTCTATCTGGATGTAGTAAAACTCTCTGAAGTTGCTGAACCACTTGATGAGCTGAGAGGTGATGCAGCGCGTGAACTGAGGACGAGACAGGAAAAAAAAAAGGTAAGTGAGATGATCAGTGTGTGTAATTAAATATACTGTAAATATATATACTGTAATTAAAGCGTGAGAGAAGCTGCTAAACATGTTTTGGAGTAAACTTTTAAAAACAGTATGTTACCACATCTGTGTTTCTATTTTTACACATTTTGGGTTTTACAGAAATGCAATAGTGACGTAAAGTTGTTAATCCTGATCGGATTACCTGATTATAATGTTGACAAATAAAAAACAAAAAAAATTAACTTGTGTGGAACTCCTTCTTTATTCATGCATTAGTTTCATGCGTTTGGAAAGCATGAAACTGGTTTGAAAACGCTTTAATTTCAACCTTTTGATTAATGAAACAGCAAGAAAGATTTCTCCTTAAATACAAAGTACAGCAACTTTCCCAATATTCTAATGAATGCTGTCTTTTTTGAGTAAAATGAAGTGATGTTTTGTAAATATAATCCATTAAATGACACAAATGTGTGGAAGAACTGTACTGGTGCTCAATATTGCAAATATTTTCTCACCTGCACATCGTGGAAACACATCTTCAGCACCAGTGAGCTCGGGTAGCGAGTGTAGAAGAATATAAGCTTTGCTTTCTTCAGATGATTTGTGGTCAGACCCTCCTAAACGCACCAGTGTTAAGGATAAAACGCACACATCCTAGACATAAGAAACTGGGACTTTTCTGTGTTAATGAGGCTGGAAACATTTTCTGTCCAAGAAATCATCACAGCTCGGGACAAATGGAGAGACTGCAATTTTCTTCAAAGTTTGGAAGATCAAAGGGAGTATTTTGTCGGATTCTGGAAGGTACAAAGTTGTTGGAAATTGTTGTTGATGAACTGACTCATTTTAGAGCACATGCCTGGGGTGATGAGAAGATTTGTGACAGAATGGATTGTTATTTGAACCTCAAATAGGCAAAGGAAGAATTATTACTGGTGTATAAAGGCAGCTGCTACAAAAAGGAAAGGAGACTGCTGATTGCTTTTTAAAGGCACAAGAAAACAAAAGATCGAATATTAGACTACATCAATATAGAAACTTGTAAAAGGATACATTCAGCATGTACAGGTTATTCTTCACCAGGCTATCTGACTCAATCTTGACATGAGGGAGACACAAGCTCTGCAAAAACACGGGATCCACCGACACGGTGTGAGTTTGTTGGCTTCTGACAGATCTGGAGTTGACCTTCGATCTCACTTTGACCGAATTCCAACAAGCGTCAAACGTCTCAAACTTTGCTTGACCGACTTCAGAGCATCCGTCTTGCAAGCATCCGAGGGCATGTTGACGGGCCGTGTTGTGATTCTTCTCTGGCGGCTGACCTTCGTGCAGAGCGGAGTCGTGAACGAAGGGCATCGGAGACTTGGGACGATGGGGATCTCTTGATCTGGACTGGAGGACGAACTTGTCGGCTCTTTCCAGTCGAGGCTTTTGCACAACCAGGGACAGAGCTTCGGTTTGAACATCTGGCACCTCTGCGTTCCCACAACACGAAAGTCTTAACTTATCATCTTTGCAAACTGATGACCGAAGAGGCATCTCAGTCTCTACGTTCCCCTCGTCGTTTGGCGATGTCTCCAGAAGCGGCATGCTTTTGAAAATAGAGTCAACGCTCCTGCTGACAGCTCTGGACAGTTCGTACTTTAAAACATCTGCCATTAGCTTTATTCTCTCGGGTTTGGATTGGAAGAAGTTCATCAGCTTCACCTTCTTCCAGCCTTGATATTTTCTACTTGAGCTGCTCACAAACTCACTGTACGAATCTGTACTCGCGTCCCTTGGAGATGTTTCTGGAGAATCGTTCCAGGTGGGATATTTCTCGTCCTTACTACTGTCTGTAGCGTTGGTTTCTCCATCCACACGGTCGAACCTCGTCCTGAGCTGTCTCTCAAGCAGCGTTCTTGTCGCCTGGCCGTCAGTCATGCTGCCGGATCCATTTCTTTCCATGCGCTCCTGAACTAAAGGCAGTTCTTGAATCCTTTCATTCTCCTGCATACCGTCGACCTCCTCGTGCTGATTTGTCGTCACACCTGTGCAGGGAATGCCAGGAAAGCCGGTCATGCCTTTGATGATATTTTCCACTCTGGCACGCTTTGCTTGATGGCCGCTGTTTAAGTTCCACTCATGGTGACCACAAGAACTGGATGCTGGAGATGGGTACGTTCTCGTAGATAAATGTCCAGTGTCTCTGGATGGACTGAGCTCCAGCTGGCTGGAACAGAGCAAACTTGGACCGGTGTCACAGCTCCTGTAGAAAGCAGTCTCCGGTCGCATTTTAATGTTCTCACTGTCTTTGTGTAAGGTCACAGAAACACCGGACACAGAATTTGACGGCATGGTGTCGGGCTGAAAAGAGGAGAGGTGCTCTGTAGTGCAGCTGTCAAGGCAAATGGAAGAATACATACCTTTGCTCCAAAGACTTGGATTCATGCTTGTTGAGTAAAAAAAAAAAGACAATTGTGGGAAAAAATACTTTCATTAATAATATAATGCAGGTGTAAGAAATGAAAAACAAAAATGTTTCCTGGAATTCTTGGACATGGTCACAGCAGCAAATATCAATGAGAACTTTGATTTTTGAACAAACATGGATCTGAACTACCTTGCAAATAAATTTAAACTGCTTTTTTCTAGCTATTCATTTTATGTAAGTGAACTTAAAAACGTTTAAACTTAAAAATATGAAACCACGGTAATAGATGAAAGATCATTTTACATGGGAATTAAGCATTTGCTATATTGGCAGATGTTTTTGCACAACTAGCAGAGACACACTTTTTTGATTATTTGAAGTTGTTTTCCCCTCACTTTTCTGTATCCATGCAATGCTGTAGACTGCCTTGCAAGTTTCTCAGTAGCAATTTTTTTTGTAATATTTAAGAAATTCACACGATTAAAAGGCTGAGCTAAACATCTTACAGTCTAGTTTAATATGACAGAGTAAAAACTAAAAGGTGTAGCTTAGATAATAAGAAGCACAGCTTTATACAGTATTAGAGCTACAACTGATAACCCACCTGTTGCCTTTCCCAAACGAACCGAGGAGGATGCAGGTCTGGAGCTTGTAGGAGAAGTGAGTGACTCAATTATTTGTACTGGTCCTGCTAAGAGCCCCTCCACCAACCAGGAGGTGTGGCCTAATACACCAACCTACCTGCACAAAATAACATTCAATGGGTTATTTGAACCCGACATGGACCAAGTAAGGAATACATGTTTCATTCTTAATTCACATTGTGTCTATTTTCTTATCATTCTTTACAAGGAAAAGTGCTTGTTGTGAAATTAAATTGAAAGAAGCTGTATGGATTGTTACCTAATGCAGGCAGTGGTACAGTCCACTTAACCCGTACACCCCCTCCCGGCTTGCCGCAGTGGTTCCTCCCAGTCGGACCGCCCCCCTCGCGTCTGGGAGCAGCGGGCTTCCGTACCGCTTTTTCAACTACTGTCAAATAAGGTACACAGCCGCCAGCTAGCGCTATGCTATCGCCATCCAGATGTGTATACCGGACGCTTGGCCGTTCTCTGTCAGCGGTGAGCCAGGTAGGTTGGACAGAAACTGTGAACTGAGCCTGTGTAGGAACAATAAATCGGTTTCGATTAAAACCAGACACAGCTAGCTGTTAGCTAGCAGACGGTAGCATGTGAACGAGGGCCTCGCCTACCAAGGGCAGACCACAAAAGACCATGACAGCTTCAGTGGAAGAAGCTAGTGAGCTCAAGTGTTGAGAATGAGCTGAGAACAGCATCCCATTAAATCTCTCTATTGAAAAGGACGGGGCTTTTCTCTTAAGATAAAAGCTGCACTTGATGTTACTTTAATCAGCAAGTCATAACAAACTAACACGCTAAGAAATGATCATCTCTGTCCCCTGCAAGCTATGTTATTGTCTACTTTAAAAAAAAAAAAACATTTCCTCAATAACTGGTTTGACAGTGCACGAAGTAGCTTGGACGGGCTAATGTTAGCATGTTACGGTGCCTTGTGGTTGTGACAGATGTGTGCAGCTGACCTGACAGAAATAGCCCATGTTATGTCACGTTAGACACGTGTGTGCTGTGGGGGGATAGCATGTCTTTGCCCTCTTACGTTCAGCTGTCCTTTCAGTGTTTTGAACAAGTAACGAAGCTGAAACATGATCACGACGGTAATAACTTGTGTCCTCAGAAGTAAACTAAATGATGGTGGCGGTTCATCAGCCAGTGAAATGTTGCACTTGGCATGGCACATAATCAACAACAGTTCTAGTGAGTAAAAACAATGAAAACTCCAGTAACTTGGATAAATGCCTGCACGTTTCGATCTACGGTACACAGATTTGGTCTATTTCTAACAACTCCACCCTCCCCTGACATCCTACTTCAGTGGGTGTAGGTCAGGATCATAATAAGCGACTCCACCCGACAAACATCCTTGTGAAGACAGGCTTCTTCCCCAGAGGCCCTGCCCTCAAAATACCCACATGTGACTCATAACATACAGCAGTGCAGCGCAAGTAACCTCACAGCAGCCTGTTCTTGTCAGCGTAGGAAAACCCAGTGGTTTAACTGAAAGTTCAAGCTGATGAAGGGTTGTTCGACGCTTATTTTCCATTCAGGAGATGCAAAATGAGGCATTTTTGAGAAGTAAAGCTTTTTAATATTGTTTGTTTGTAAAATTTGCTTTCTGGGTTTTTTTATATACACACACATGTGAAACAAAGTTTTCTTCCCTTTTTCTTTTTTGCAGGCCAATAATGTGCTGTGCCGACAAAGTGTCTCAGGTAAGTGTGCTCCAGCTGAGTGGACTAGCCCTTTTGCTGCATTTGAAGACCTCATCTGTAATGCAACATCTAAGACTGCAGGCTCTGTTTTATTGCTCATGAATAAACAAGCTTTATGAGTGGATCATCCAAAGTAGAGTAAGTGATTCTTGTTGAATGGCTGAGACGCCCACAAGTGGTTAACTGCGGCTTTCAGAGAGCTCCACTCATATTTCCTACTGGAGCCTCCAGCAGGAGCAGGAGTAACAGCTTTAGTTGATTTTCTTTCTCTCTTTTTTTTTTTTCTTTTTCCATCTTAAGGCCTCTCTGCTTGCAGCCGACTAGTTTACAGGAATTCTCAGCCGTAAGTGCTCTATCCTACTATGTTGTCTGTCTTTGAATGCCCCTCAGTAACCACTTCACAAGAAACTCTTTAGCACAATGTCAGTCTGTCTATTTCATTCATGTAAACTGAGAAAATCTATATAATCCTAAAGGGATTTTACGTGGTGTAAACGTATAAAGATGGTAATGCTGAGGAAGGTATCTGCACCTTGATCAGTATTGTGTGCGTGTTTCATCCTGGTAATTTGGTTTGTACAATTGCATTTTGTTGCAGATTTGTCTAAAATTACACAATTAGTTTTTTTCTTCACATTTAGATGCAAATTTTCTTCATCAGCGAACGTCTTCCTTGTCAGATACTTCAAGACATCTGCCGTTCACAGTATGTGTCGTAACACTCCCCAACGTTATGTACTGACGTCGACTCTGCTCAGTGTTTAGCTCACAGCCGCTGTTTTTGTTTTCGTGCAGGGGAGGAGGTAGTCACAGTCAAAACTCCTGCATTCGCAGAGTCTGTTACAGAGGGGGACGTGAGGTGGGAGAAAGGTTGGTATAAGTCAGCACGGAGCCATGTCATAGATAAAATATTGCCACTGTTTCACAGGTGTCAGAGTCCCATATTAATGAGCCAAATGTTGAACGTAGTCATATTTCAGCATATGAAACACATGCTCTGTGATTGTCTGTGTTTTAGCTGTGGGTGACTCCGTGACAGAGGATGAAGTGGTGTGTGAAATTGAGACTGACAAGGTATGAACAAGAAAGACCATCAACCTAAAATTATCTGTATGATTTTATTTTATTTTTTTTATTTATTTTTTTACTTGATTGTGTATTTTGTAATTCCAGACCTCTGTGCAAGTCCCTTCTCCAGCAGCTGGTGTAATTGAGGAGCTGCTGGTGCCTGATGGGGGGAAGGTTGAAGGAGGGACGCCCCTCTTCAAACTCCGGAAAGGAGGTGTGCTTACTTAAACATCAGTTATCATTGTATCACTGAAGTAAACAAACTTGCACTGGTGGCAGTGTGACACCTCAGTTTCGGTCAAATTTATATTTAATTGTATAAAACTTTATTTCAAAAAAAGAACACAAACTGCCTTACTTTATCTTAATAATAAATTGTATATGATTACCACAATTAGTTCAGCTAATTCAGTTTGTACTGTTCACTTATTCAAATGCAGCACTGAAATCTCTTTCACCACATTGTAAACTTGAAACTGCTGCTGTAGTTGTGTTTTTATGCTGCTACTATAAATGGATACAACATCATCTTAATTATCACAGCATTGAAACACACTAGAAAACGTGTACTTTGTGAATCATCAGACCCATGCTACATTTCTGTCCTTCTTTTACTTCTGTTTCCTCAGCCGCTGCCACCAAAGCTGCTCACTCTCCAGCTGCAGAGGCACCTGCTGCAGCCCCTACACCACCACCACCACCACCTCCTGCTTCAGCCCCAACTGCCATGCCCCCAGTGCCGCCGCAGACTGCCCCAGCCAAACCTGGTGTGTTTCTTTCTCTGGCATGAACAGCATGTGTTTATCGTCACTGTGCAGTATGTAATCGGGGTAGGCCACCAGCACCGTTGTTGTCTCCTGATGTTACTTTCTGCGTTTCCCCTCCTCATCAAGTTCCTGCTGCCAAGCCTGCTCCTGCAGCTCCAGCTCCTCCATCCGCAGGGGGCAGAGGAGAAAACAGGGTAACGCGCGTGCCGAGGACGCACTTGTTATGTTTCACCAATACGTTTTTGGTCACGGGCAACCACACATGTCAACCACTTAAAAAAAGAGGTGGTTCACAAGCGGTTTGACCTCCTTCTGTCCAGGTGAAGATGAACCGTATGAGGTTGAGGATCGCCCAGAGGCTAAAGGAGGCTCAGAACACCTGCGCCATGTTGACCACCTTCAACGAGGTGGACATGAGGTGAGCCACAGCAGCACCTTTTAATATTATTCCAGGTTCATAGTATTTGCACTGGTCCAGGCCATAGCCAGTCAGGATTACAAGCCTCAAAAGACACAAAGAACCGGATTCACATTTCATGGCAGAAGTGTGTCATTTGCATGTCAATGTCACACTGCGTATATATATATTATATATATATATTTGACTCAATGGACTGTTTTTTGTTTTGTTTTTTTATTCTTTAAAAGATGTTTCCTCATCAAATAAATGATTTTGATTACATCCTCAATTTTGCTTCAGCAACATTCAGGAGATGAGGACGATGCATAAAGATGCTTTCTTAAAGAAGCACAACTTCAAACTGGGTTTCATGTCGGCTTTTGTGAAGGCTTCAGCACACGCTTTGACTGAACAACCTGCTGTCAATGCCGGTAAGACAACGCAGACTTACTTCCACTGGGAAGGCATAGCCACATATTATACTTTTTAATGTTGTTTGTTTTCATCCAACTTTATTCCGCAAATGTTTTTTACTACAGTTATTGATGATACAACCAAAGAGATTGTCTACAGGGACTACGTAGACATCAGCGTCGCTGTGGCAACCCCAAAGGTATGACATGGCTCTATAAAGGTTTATTTTTTTGTATAGAACATTGAACCCACCTAAATAACATGCATCTGTTCAGGGCCTTGTTGTACCAGTGATCCGTAATGTTGAGACCATGAACTTCGCTGACATCGAGAAAGCCATTAATGCACTGGGAGAAAAGGTAAAAAGCTTGTGTGATTTACACACATCCTCAGATTATTGTTGTTTTTTGTCTTTCATTGTGGTAAGCAATCAGTTCCCGATGTCATTTTAGACTGCTACGCGATTGTGAATAAAACCAGTGTCTGATTTTTAATTCATTTATAACAAAAATGAATTTGGTATTTTGTGTTGTGTGCGTCAGGCTCGTAAAAACGAGCTCGCTGTTGAAGATATGGATGGAGGCACCTTCACCATCAGCAACGGTGGCGTGTTTGGCTCCATGTTTGGCACGCCCATCATCAACCCCCCGCAGTCTGCCATCCTGGGCATGCACGGCATCTTCGAGCGACCTGTGGCCGTCGGTGGCAAGGTGAGGATCGCGTTTTCATAAATACAGACGGCAAAAATAGCTTCTGCGTTTCAAAATGAAAAAGTTCAAATGAGCTATAAAACTGTGAAGAGTGACTTTTTTTTATATCCACTGGGTTAGTAAAAGTGTTACTGGGGTGTTAGGGGGTGTATTAAATACCACATGATATGACGCTACATGTACAGACAATGATCTGATATTTCCAAATCGGATGCACTTAAACATGAGTAAACGATAAACCTGCTCTCTGCTTTGTCAGGTTGAGATCCGGCCCATGATGTACGTGGCGCTGACGTATGACCACCGACTCGTTGACGGCAGAGAAGCAGTGACTTTCCTACGCAAGATCAAAGCCGTGGTGGAAGATCCGCGCGTCTTGCTCCTGGACATGTGATGACGCTTCTGCCACCACGTTACTCTCATGTCAAAACCGCTTGGCTGCATAAAAATGAACTCCAAGTCACGGGGGGAAAAAATAACGCACAAAATGGACTACAACACCTTCTGTTGTCTTTTTAACTGTTTAGTCAGACTGCAGGAGGGATAGTGAGGTTGTGTTCCGGCGCTCAAATGGATAAAACATGGTGTCATCTGTAGAAAGTCACAGGAAGTATCTGCAATACTAGGAATATGCTTAAAATGGGCTTTGGCCAAATCAACAAAGCAAAAACATGGCTTGCCACCTTCAGTAAATCACTAATTGTCTGACTCGATTGAATTCTCCAAAGAGACGAGTCACATTTACATCACACGTCTTAAGGCAACAATTGGCACATAGGTTTTAAATGTTCACATAGGGGTGTGTTGTTATACCCATGTGCTCTTCAGGCGGACAGGTGAACACTAGCTGCATCCTTAAAGTTAAAGTTGTGTAATCAGGAAACAAAATGCCTCTTCCAGGCAACATTTGGCTGCATGACTTTATCCGCGGCGCTCACTCAGAATAGCTCAAGATGTTTTGAATGTTAAAGGATTGAGAGTATTTGTTACTAGCAGCGGTGTGGGAGGAAAAAAAGAATCGAGCACACGTTTGCAGGTAATTTCAGTTCAGTTATTGTCCCACTTTGTCATCCACTTCCTGTCTAGGAAATGTTGATCAAACTGTAGTGATTCACTGTTCATTAGCGGGATCTGTCCAAGACACAAACCAAATTTGCTTTATGTGGATACAGTATATTCTTACTTTATGGCCATTATGTTGGGGGTAATGCTCAAAACGCACTCTGTGGCAGCAGGTTTTTATGTTGAGATGTCGGAAGAGGTTTTCATTGTGTTTTCCTATATATAAAATACTGGTATCTATTTAAAGAAACAATCTTAAACATTGAGAGTTCTTAAGTGTCAAGAGTTTTGTGTACTGAAACTTGTCTTGCACATTTACTTTACAAACTTTGTACATACTTGCTTCGTTACCATTAGTTCAATAATGATTAACCAGAGGACTAGTCGATACATTTTTTTATAAATTGACAATTTGTCTTTGACGTTTCAAGCTAAAATGTACAAAACAAGATGGCTGAAGGTGTCAAATCAGGCTCTGGGAAATTGCGAAAAGGCATTTCTATTTTCTGAAGTTGTATAGACCAAACAACCGATTATCTGATTACACATAAAGTGACAATGAACATAACCATTACTTGCAGCCCTATGATGGTTTATGTAACGCCAAGTGCACGCTGCACCAGAGAAACTGACTGCGTATTTCACCTTTTAACTTTCATCTTCCTACAACAGACCTTTTGAAAAGGACTCCAAAATACGGCAAAGGCAAAATAAAAACACATGGCTGAGGCAGGGAACGTCTTCGCGGCCGATCTTGGCCGCAGCATTTTATCTCGTGCCAAATCTATTTCGCTCCCGAATTCTCTGCTGCAGATGAATTCTGAGCCAAAGACTGATCTTCAAAGCCTCATTATCCGGCCTACAGCTCGGCTCTTGAGAAGCCCCAAATAATGGGATCATCTCTGACAAAGTCTTAAGGGTTGCTTGGCCCTTTCTCCCACTTCACAAACACAGGCTCAAGTGTGTGCAGCTGTGTACGATACCACTTCACTATTTCTGTTTACTTTAATAATCACGGGGGACAATGGGTCCTAATGTACGTCTTTGTTTCTCTGCCAGCACCTACACAAATGTCTGAACAACACTGTTTGTAGGAAAAACACAGAATTCATTATGAGAACACAAAAAACCCAAACATTAGATTACCATGAGAATACTGGAGGTCCTAATGGGCCCGAACACAGCAAACAATGATACAAGGGTTCCTCTGATTTAATTATTTACTTTTATTACAGCTCAAGATTCCATTAGCGCTTTCGAGATCATGTTAATTGGCAGCGTGTGCCAGTGAGTGCATAGATATCTGAAGGGTTTGTTGGCAGGTTTTTGTGTCGTCTTCAAAAATTGGCCAAATCTGTGAATTTCCAATTGGACTGCTCAATAAGATGTGGGTTTTAAGTCTTTGTGTCCATTCAGATGAAAGATGGCCCATTAGAAATTGGCAGCTAGCTGTTTGTTTTCATTAAACCACATCAGAGAGATAATTTACCTAAATTATTCTGTTATTTTTTTTTCTATCTTTTAAATAAGCCAATTACACCAGTGCCATTATATAAAGAATTGCATTTTAGTCCAATAGGGAAAAAGTGTGTTTTGAGTTAAAGGTGATACTAATATTAACAACCATTTTATATTTCTAACTTTTAAATCCTTTAAGGTTTTTGAGTGTGAAAAGGCTTTAAAGTACTCTTCATGTAGTGGAACATCTTCACACGTTTTGTCAAATGCACCGCCCTCATATGCTTGTACAAACTCATTCCCACTAGCATCCTGTTGTGGTTTTACATGTGTCTGTTCTGTGTGTACACATCCCTCTTGAATGCAGTTGAGGACAAATAAGTTTCCAGCAACATATGAACCAAATCAAAAGCAGAACTGCGCATGGTGAATTCTTTATATATTCGAAGCAGATATTAACAGAAAAGCATTGAGATGTCTTCATTAGTTAAATGAAGATGCTCAACCAGTAAAGTACCACTTGCCACGACTCACATTTTATACATTACTGATGGTTATGAGAGGGATCCAGTATGTGATGATCGAACAGTGTGACTGAAATTCGCTGACTGCTTGCCACAAGGGTCACTGGCATATAGTTACACTTAGTGAGCCACGCAGCAAATGTTCTACTGATCATTAGAAAACGTATATACGAGATTAGATTTTCAAAACTGTCGATTGTTCAACAAATAATCAACAAGTCTTTAGTCTCGTGTCATAATTAGTCTGAGAAAAAGTATAAAACTCAGTCCCTTGTAAACAAAGTGCATTCAAATGAACTGAATCCAGTTGAGTGCGTTTCCTCCAACCATTACATTTAATCATTAATGCAGTTTATGAAGATGTATAAAAATATAAACATTGCTTTATTTGATTTATTTAACTATCTTTACGAAAGCTTCTTAAGGTGAAGCTGCGGAAGCATCGATTTCCAGTTTACTTTTAGGAATGGTAATGGTGACGACTGTCTGAATGAATCCTGTAGGGCCCGAAACATTTCCCCTGAGGATTGGTGGAAGAGGAGACGGGCTGCAAAATATCTTGGGAGCAGCCAGTTGCCATCCCTTTGAGACAAACTCTGAATGACGAGGAGGAGAACGTGCTGCCTGCAGGATCCAGGAGAAGGTCCAGAGAGAAGATGAGAGTTGAAGAAGAGTTTGTGTAAATGTTTTCCCACAGCGGCAACACTTGCACCTGATCAGTTCTCGTCAGTCGTCACATATGCAGTGGTGAAATGAAGCTACCCCGAGGCTCGGAGGTGAAAATGATAACAAATAAATGCATATAACTGTAATGGGATGTTAGCTTAAAGGGGTCGTCCCGGGTCCCGATGACTCGCCATATTACCGCGTCAAGCCGTTTACACATGACTCACTAACGAGATGCGGGTGAGACGGCGCGTCATTGTGTCCTCTGTGGTTACCGCTGGAGCCACCTGACAGAAACGGATTGCACTGTTTGATATCACACCTTGAGACAATTCATCAGCGCAGCCTTAATAATCCTACCCTGCAGGGCCTGCATAAGTAATGCCGCGCGTGCATATTCATAAGTGTGCCGTTTCCTTTACAGGCCATTCCATTCAAAGCTAACCAGTGTGGCGAAACAACTAGCTTGCATCTGGCCCTATTCTTCCCCTCCTCTCGGCCCCTTTGATATGGACGCCAGCTCTCCTTTTCTTCCTCCTCTTGTTCTGTTGTCATACCAGAAGATTATTTTGGGATGGAGAGAATGAGGCAGAGGACCCTGTGGCCCAGCTGCGGAAACAGCTGGCAGCGCTGAGGTGGGTGCAGCTGGTTGGTGTCAGAGGTTCAAGTATTCAGCACTGGACAGAATCGGGATGAGCGAAGAACTACAGTGGGGGGGGGTCGTCACTGGGGTCACAGGAAGCTGCTATTAGGATACACCTGTCAGTGGTGCACATTAACATTAGGTTTGTGATGTCAGTTCCTCCTTCTATCTGGGTTTTTTAAACATGAAATTTGTATGGCAAAAATGGAGGACCTGCTGAATTTGTAAAGTCACATCACTGGCACATAAAGAACAAAATCACATAACAGACTCCTTTAATTGTTATTTGAAGATGTCTCCTCTGGGATCCCTACTGCTCATCTTGGTGGCGTCTCTGTGTCTACGACAGCTCAGCAAACTGACTGCAACAAAAAGACACATTCTGAAACTGTTTTGAGTTGGGTAAAATCAGGTGATTAACGCACCAGTGTTTTCACAGTCTTAAATACTGAACGATCACTTCACCCAAACTACACATAAAGAGTGACTTCAGCTAAATAAATACTGAGCAAACTCGCCACACTGAAAATACCATGGAGTGTTTGAAAGCTCTAGAAAAAGATTCTGATTATATCGTCAAACTACTATTTTCCGAGTTCAAGAATAAACAAAGAAACATGTTTTCCGACTCAACCCAACAACCTGATATCCAAAACGTCTCCAGGTTTTCAAAACCCAGGCAAATACCATCTGCGTGGTTTGATACTCGAAGGGTAAATGGAAAAGCATGTTTTCTTATTAATGCAGGTGACCTGGCACCGGGGCAAACAAATAACTACGGTCCACAACAAATGTCGCTTTATTTTCTTTCTCAGAAAAAGTTACTTTAAGAGTTTGTACCATGTCATTATTATAATTTGTGTACGTGTGCCAGTTCACAAACTAACCTGTACATTATGGTGCTTTTGCAATTGTTGTCAAACTTCTTGATCAACCACTCAAGTTGTCCCTGATCCAGAGGCACGTTAGCTGCCTGCACGCACGACAACATCATTTCCTCCCACGCTCATCCATACAATAGTGAATATCTGAATTCTTGAGCCCAGCAACAGATGTGTTGTACTCATTAATGATGTGTATTAATATGGCTTTTTCAGTGCAACGTGAGAATTGTCGGCATGACCTTTACAGCCTTCCTGAAGGCAGATGTGGAGACTTTCATGGTTCCTTCTTTATCCAAAGCCTGGAAGAAATCCGTGACGCTCTCATTTCGCTCTTCAAGGAATTTCTGTGAAAGAATCCGGGTTTCAAATGTGGAAACGCTACGCAAAGAAACAACTTCTTTAGGATACTTGGGACAATAATTGTGAAAGTCACAAGCATAACCATCGCCTGTCACCAGATTTCTCTCAATTCCTGACCACTGACCTGAAAGATCCGGAGGGCAGATACGTTTCTGGTGACGGAGCTCATGACGCTGTACCGAACATCCAGAGCAGGACGCGCCTGATGGGCTCCTCCCAAGAGCTCCACGAAGGCCTCGCACACAAACACTGTCTGCACTCACACATGCGCCTCGCGTTCAGAGCATAGACGTAGTACTGATAGTACAAATCATCACATTCGCGTACAGACGAGACTCATTGTTATACTTAAGTTCACGTGCCGAGGTGAAAAGAGTTTTTTGCTGCACTTACAGAAATATCGATCTCCTCCATTGCCGACTTCTTGTTATTTTTAACAGTTTTGAGCAGCGTCAGAGCTCCGGTGTTTGTCAGGGGGTTATGGGCGAGCTGAACAAAACACACACACACACACACACACACACACACACCAAACCTTCCATTTAACATAAAAGGATCTACGGTTTCTAAAGACTGCAAAACGTTTCAAAATCGCCATGGTGATGACCAAAACAAGCATAACATACCAGGGCTCCAGGATTTCCCCCTTTTGCCCGCTCACCTTGAGGACCCGGAGGTTGTCATTAGCGGCGAGGCCCTGGCAGAGCAGTGCCACAGCCTGGTCGTCCATGCGGTTACCGGTGAGGTCCAGCAGCAGCAGCGTGCTGTTCTGTTTCAGTGCTAGACCCAGTGGCTCTGCCTCGAGGTGGCCGAAACCGTTCCACGACAGCTGGAGCTGCTTCAGGGTCGAGTTCACCTGGGGGACGGAAAATGTGAGGGGCCAAACCGGCTACGATGGGAAACAGACCGTTAAATATACACTGACGGCTTGCGCATGAGCGAGTTACCTTTAGCCCGCCACTCAAAGCCACTGCACCCCGCATGCGAATGTGATTCCAGCTCAGATTTAGGACTTCAATACCTACATTAGTGGCTTTTAGAAAGAGGAAACAAATTTAAAACCTCACAATATGTTTAAACTTTTAACACAAATTATATAGTAAGTAGTAGGAAGTATATTAGTATATGCAGTATATATCCTTGGTGGCTACAGCTTTAGTGACATTGAGTTTATATTTTCTTACAGAAAAAGTTTTAATAAAACAATCTGCGTGTGTGTTTTGGTTGTGTTAGCTCCACATTTAGGATAACTTTCTCCTAACACAGTCAGAAATGAACTACTGTACCCAACATATGGCCCATGTGTTCTCCTCCTGTATCACAGAACATGTTGTGACTGAGGTCCAGCTCTTTGACCACATAATCACCCTGAGGAGAAAGAAAACGTCCGATTGAAGCTTAATGCACGTTTAGATGTGACGGCTTCTTGATTCATTAGTTGTGGATGTGGTCGGGGAAAGATGTGCAGGAGCTCAAATGCTCTTTTGCCACGTGGATTCATCCGTCAATACTTTGTACTAACCTTTAAAACATCAGCAAAGTATTTAGCAGCAGTGTCATCAAAAGAATTGCCTACGGGAAGAAGGGGAAATTGATTTAATTACTAATCCACTGGAAATTGTCCTCAAATTGTCCTAAAAAAAGAAAAATATCATGCAAGGTGGAAGACTTGATCACCTGAGAGTTTGATGCATTTGATGTAATAATTGTCTAACAGCATTTTGGAGATGATGTCGGCTCCTTCAAGGTGCAGCTGGTTGTTGGAAAGATTCTGAAGCAAAGTCGTTCAGGTATTTCGGAGACGGAGAAGGAAAAAAGAAGCATTAGTGTATTCTAATCGGAGTTGTTTTCCCGGGGCAGATGAGCACCACGCTGTGCCACAGAATGTTTCAGAATGGATGTATTCAGCACGATGGAGTTACTAGACTGTGAATGCAGATGTTTGTTAGAAGCATCTCCATCAGATAGCGTGTCCCCTCCGCCCGAAGTGCGTTGTCCTCCAGCTCAAGGTTGGTGACGTCATTGTCACTCTAAAACGGGAAAAGTCACTCATTAAATAAATGACAGAAACTGAAAAAAACCGTCAGATCCCATTTTCTACATCTTCTTCTCTGCATTGAACATTTAAGAAATAACCCGTTTATTACAGAATCAAGACCTCGTAGTAGAAACTCTACCAACGATGAATGCATGAACCTGCCCTTACCGTAACCCCATCCGTGACCTTACTTAGAAAAATGATGGCCATTGAATTTATCATTGAAATAATTGTTTCATTAAAGTGAATATCTAGGTGAAGGGATTGAAGGCCCCCTTACTTGCAGAACTATGGCCAGAGCTTTGGCCCCCTGAGGTCCCACACCATAGTGGTTCAGGTTGAGATTGGCTTCACCCAAGTGATGGAGGAAGGAGGAAACGGGAACGGCCCCCGTCCGCTGACACGCCTGCAGGTACAGCTCTGCACGGGACGGACTCTGTCTCTGATCGGTGGCACCTGAAAGGGATGGGGGGGGGGGGGGGGGGGGGGGGGCAAGGACGAACCAACCAGGGGTTTTTTTCTGTTTGGTAAATTAAAACAAAGGTAGGAGTACAAAAAAAGGGCCCACCCAA
>JAVQJL010007253.1:0-28317 GCA_036024295.1 Nannoperca obscura
GGACGTATTGATTCTCCATGGTAACATGCGCTCAGCATATCCCACACAACAAATAAAACAAATGTCAAGTGCACAGCTTATCCTTCCATCCTTCCATCTTGGTTGTACATGCACTCCCCCACCCTCTTTTTAATTTTTTTTGCTGAACAGTCTCATCTCAGCACTTAACCTCCAATTTGCATAAGTCATTATGGCTGTGAGGACTGAGGAGGCTATACATTCGGCTAAGTGTTCATCCATCGTTGTAAGTTTGAAAATGCCCAACCAATTTTTTTATTTCTTTGACTAATGGAGACAGAGAGAGAAAGCGTCCGTCGCTGCAACACATTATTCACACATTCGATGAGTCAAGCAGTTTCTACTTAATTAATTTGGACATGCAGTACCTGACTGGTGCGGGGAATCTGTCTTAAACAGGTAACATGTAATGTCAGTGATTAAGTTATTCTAATATTTTATACAGTATTGTTTTCCTTGTCCAGTTGAATTGAACAGAAATATTTCTTTAAACCCTTCCGGGACAGGAATGCTTTCTTATTGGATACTTTCTCCTTCCGCCAGCATCAATTATGACAAATGCTTGTTCTGCCGATTTGGAAGCAGGGGTATCTCTGCTGCTCCATCATTAAACAGAGACCAGACCAACGCTGGTGTCTCGCGCTGAAAACAGGAAACTCAATAGAAGCGCAGCAGCCTTTTTAGAAACACATAGATTTTCCTCCAGCACTCCTGACAGACGCTGAAGTTAAAGTGTTTGTGCACAGCTGGGACTCTGGAGAGCTGGCTGACTGTGGCTCTCACTACAGATAGACTACACTGTGTGTATCTGTGTGTGTGTGTGTGGTAGTAGGTCTGTCATCGATGCCACATTAAAAGAGCTGAGTTGACATTGCTGGGTCACTGACTAGACTGGGAACGGCAGAGACTAAGAGTGGAAGCGTGCTTTTTAATGATAAAACACAAGTGAAAGAAGAACTGGGAGAAGATGAAGCTGTTTACTGACTGCACTAATGCAAGACAGCTGGAAGCAGGTTTCTTCTTCAGTATTCAAACTGAATAAAAACGTCATCCTTCCAATAGAAACTGCCATGTTGCCAATCCACAACAGGGAGTGTGCAAAAGATGAATAAATTATGTTGTCATCTCTCACGGGTAAAGTAGTAAAGTTGGTCAAATTTCACAGACACTGAGCCCTTCTGTATGGAAACCATTTTGTAGTTGAACTCTACCTTCCCTGCCTCTGCAACGTGCACATGCAGTTACATACATGTTTGCAAAGTTGGACGTCCCAGAGTTTTGTCCTTTCTACTTGCTGTTGCTGAACTGCAGTCATATACACAGAGCTAAGCCAAATGAATTGGACATATTGTCACTCACCTAACAAAGGTGCACTTCCTTGCAGAGCTCAGGGAGGGAGAGTGTGGGAGCTTCCAGTTGCCCTCCTCCTCCTCCTCATCATCACCACTTGTACTTTCTGCACCAAGAAGCCGAATGTTAAGCAGCTCTTTCTAAATATCTCTCAGCTCATTGACATAAAGTGCATCTCCCCACTTGGCTCACTCGATGCGTCCATAAGAAGTCATTATCTTCGGCACACATCTTTCTGCTTCATTTAAGCCATTCTTAACAAGGGGGATCTATCACGGAGGTGCTACTATACTGCGGTGATGATGACCTCCAGCGCTCTGATTTATTCCAGACAATTTCCTCAGCTCTGTCTTTTGCTTTGCTGCGGGACAAAACTGCCACTGTGAACCTTTTTAATTACGAAGACATCATTTAAAATTTCATCAGTCCTAGGTGGTCGCTGGACAGGGTGACATAAGCAGCCGGCAGGCTCTCCGTCTTGTGGTTGGGGTCATTTTTTTTTATGAAATCAAGGGCATGGTAATAGTGTAGGTAAATAAGGAAAGTACAGCTCAAAGTGTACTTCATGTTTCTAAAATTATTCACTAATATTGATCACACCCATGCGACTTAGATGAAATTGTCTTTGTTGCAGCACACATGCAAGTTGGTGTCTTGCATTTAATGTATCATCGTGCGTGTGAGGTGTGATGAGATTTGTGGTGCTGTTAGGCGCACAGCATCATTATTTAGAGTCTACTCTGCTCCTGTGACTTGGCAAAGCGACAGGACACTGAGAGAAGAGGGTGAGGAGACACCTTGGACAAACCAGAGGACCGCTCTACCTTCTACTGCACTGTATTAAAGCAATTATTCACCATAAGGGATTGTTTTTAAGATGCTCAAAAATGTAGTAAATGGGGATGTCATCTGCAGCGCAGGCGGTGGAGATTGTAAACATGTTTTTCTCTCCCCTCCATACAAGAGGATAAATAAAAAGACTGCTGTTAGAAGATTTAATTCTGAGAAGCTTCTCTCTGGGGCTCTGCGCTGCACTAAGAAGCCCATTGCAAAAAGTCTTCAATTAGCAGAGTACGCTTTCATCTTCTCACCAAAGTCACCTTGAACAATCAAATTATCTCTTAAATTTAAATAAAACAATCACTCCCAATCCATCAGAGTTCATTAACTCCCAAATGACTTCAATCGTCTCCTTGAACATACCAAGAAAGCTTCCAGTCACCCCTGTTACAATCACACCCTTCAAATGCATTGGTGTAAGGTCATCTGACACACCTGCGTGCGCAATAAAAGAAGAGCAGTAGGCAACAACAGTTTACGCTGAAATGTCTTTTAATTCCTGATCACACAAGGCACAGTTGTGTTTGTTTGAACCACAGTGTGGGAGATTTTAGTTGGGTTAGCGGGACTTAGGAGAAGTTGGAGTTCACTGTCTCCAAACTGGCAGTCAGACACAAACAAAGTTGGTTAGATACATTCAGAGCTGCTTATTATCATTGAGATTCACACCCTCTGTACTAATATAACACAGTATAATGATAACTCACTGAAAACTGTTCTCAATTCCAAGAACTTAATTTACAGTTTCACTGTTTTTAAATCTGTCAAAAGAGGATAAAACGAACACTATCGACAGTATTTTGGATGAAGAGATGAGGATACCACATAATACTGGAGCAAACCAATCAAACCAACTAAAAAAAGAAAGAATTCTTTGCTAATTATGACTTCAGAGGTAAAACCTTGGTGCATTTAGAGGTGATTTGGCACATTCAAAAACAAAAATAACTCAAAAAACATATCTTTCCTCCTGAATGACAATAAACAATTTACTGTGTGTGCGTGTTGTTGAAGAACTACAGATTGCTGTGTTGTTTCCATTTAGGTTGGAGCGATATTCCACTCTGAGTCTCGTCAAAATCACTCCATCACAGCCGAAGGAAGTACATGCCTTTTCCCCAGACAGGGCGGAGGAGGCTTGTCTACACTAAAAGCATTTTCACACTGCAGGACCAATCTCCAGCACTATTGCCCTGGCCAAGGTCATTTGCTTTCAAACAGCAAAACCCAAGATGATGTAGTGAACCGATATCCCCAGGTCAGCATGGTACATTCCATCTTGGTAGCGTCGGGTGGTGTAAAGTAACTCTGGGCTTCAGCATCCCACAATTTTACGGTTCTAGAGGTTACAGCTGAGCATGCTGGATTCTTTTTTTTTGAAGGTGTAAAAAAGCCCAGCGGTCTCTGCAAAATGCCCTTGCTGTCATCCGCTGTCAGCCCCAGACGTCCTGTAAGTAACGCTTCTCCTCTCTCAGCCCCGCCAGCTTCTTCATGGCATTCAGTTGATCCACCTGGAGCTCTGTTTTGATTATCTCCATGAGGGTTTCGTTCACGTCTTTAGCCATGTTCTTAGCATCTCTGGGGAGGAAAAGAGTATGAATATATTAGAAAATTGGCAATGCAACAACAAACCCATGTTTTGTAAAACCAGCTGGTGCTGCCAGTCCAGGAGTGCATCCTGGAAGGAAATTGCTGAAATCTCTATCTTGCTGCTGAAGCAAATTGAGGGACATTCATCATCCTGTGGACCTAACGTGTTATTCTTTGACTCAGAGGAATTCACACAGTTCTGACATTTCAAAGATCATTTACTCAAAAGGTGAGGTAAGCGTCCTGGCAGTAATGAGAGGGGAGAAAGGTGAAACTGCGCTGTAAAAATGTTGACATACCCCTACGTGTGTTTTGCTTTGTCTTGTTGGCTTTGCACTGACAGAAAAAATGTGATGGGATATGGAAAGTGTGTGTGTGTGTGTGTGTGGGGGGGGTATCTATACATCATAAACGCTACAGACTGTACAAGATGTTGCATCAGTGTGAAGTCAACAGGAGCAAATAAGTTGAGGAAGAGAAGTGAAGTCGTGTGCAGAAAAGGTCCTTTATGGCCACATAACTTCCAAAATGATAACTTGCCTTTAAGCACTCCTGCACCTTTTGTTAATTTTTCATGAACTAAGCGCCTCGCCCCGAAGCAGAGCTAGTCATGGGCCGACAGGTGAAGTCGGCAGCTGCACTTGGTACTGGATGCGGCTTGGTTGTGTCACGTTAGTGTGTCTTCAAGCAGTTCGTTCTTCAGCAGCAAGATATGGAGGGTATTTTTTTGTCTCTCACTCTCACTTATAAGCAACAAATGACCCCCAAGAAATAAAGATTATATTCTCATGTCATATAGGTTTATCGCCTATATTTGTACATTGTTGTAAAGTACTTTAAGTGTTCCTTCGCTGTGTGTTATGTTAACAGGATGGACCTTGCTGAAAACATGGAGCAAGATTCATGTGCATTTTCTCATCTTTACAGACATTCTTAATGTCTACCTCTGTAAAATGCTTTCTCCTGTCAAACAACAATCAGACCTTATCATCAAGATGGATTATCTACTACGTGTTTTCTACTCTGCCCTGCCATTTTGGCCAGATCTCTCTTGTAAAATATATAATGTATTTCATGAGACCTCCTCAAAAAAAAGGCACACATGAAATGTGCATTTTCTGTCAATTGTGAGGCATCTGTGAGGATTTACAAGTACATTTAAGGCTTCAGATCGAGATAGAGCAGGCGTGCAAAGATAGCAAGAAAAGAGCCGCGAGTGAGATGCACAGAAGTGCCAGATCATGACAACAACCATGCCAGGTGGACACTGGGATAAATGTAAAGCAGAGTGAAGAGCAAATATCACTCAGGACCAATTAAGGTTTGAATACAAATTACTGAATTCTTATTTTCAGTGCCAGTCTTACCCGCAGACATAGAGGTAACCGTTCTGTTTGAGCAGGATGTCGCTGATGTGTTGGCTGTTGTGTCGAAGGTTGTGTTGGACGTATCTGGGTCGTGCTGCTGAGGTCGCGGCCTCCTCCTCCTCTTCCTGGTCGTCTCTGGAGAAACACACTTTGAGGTGGCTCAAGGTACCGCTGGACACAAAGCCCTCCAGCTCCTCTCTGGAACAACGGGAAGGATTGCAGAGAAACAGTCATTTAAAAATCCAATTACCCACAAGGTTATTCCAGTAATCTGGTTCCTGATTTGTGAAAAAAACAACAAAAAAAAACATGTTAAAAGTCTTTCCAATGCTGGAACCAGGAGAGCCAAGATTCAGTTGCTGATGTGGAGAAAAGATCATGCGATAGTGAATGGTGGAACAACCTTGTGGGATAGCAACTGTTCATGATTCTATGGAGAGAGAGAAAAAACAGAGAAACTGCTGGCCTCTTAATGCCAAGTATTCAACAGGGTTTTCATACTGACGGTCTGTCCTTTCACACCCAACACTCTCTTTAGAGATTTAGCAATAGCCTCAACCACCTCGCAAGACATATGACCCCCAGAACGTTTCCTAAGACCCAAAAAAACCTGTCAAGCTCGATAAAACAGAACACTGATGGGCAGGAGGTCTGAGCAAAACTGTGCCAGACAACCAATTTATTTTATTTAACCATAGAAGTGCAAAGAAAATATGGATTTCATAAGCAAGGTTGAGTCACTGTTATAAGCATCTTTTTACAATCAATCCTCCCAGCCTTGCAGTTGGGCGTAACCTTGTTCCCTTTGCGGTGGTTTGCTTGCCAACTATTCCTTCTCCTGCATCGATGTTTTTCTTTTTCTTTTTTACAGGGCCTGGGGTGCTATTGGAAGGGAAGGAAAGAGGAAGGTGGTAAGGGAGTAAGGGTTTACTGTGGCTCAGAGCATCTTCTTTAAAGCTAAGCAGCCGGAATGAGCAGAAACACACACAGACACAACCGTGCACGCACACGCGCGCGCACACACACACACACATAACAAGCTGTTGCTCCGAGATCATGGGTGAAGGTCTTCGCCTCAGGGGTCTGTGTTTTGCAGTAACCCCTAGACTAAAATAAGACATTTGCCAATAACACACAGACACTGCGGTGCGAATACTGAAGAGAGAGACGAGTATTGTTGTCTCTTTTCTATGTGAAGCATGCAGAATTGTTCCTTCTCCTCCTGCAGTGTTTACCGTCTACCCTTTGATTGGAGACAGGGTCATTAAAAGAAATCACATTCCTTTGACCATGGCGTGTGATTGCCGAGTCCGTTTGAACACGGGAGCGGCAACGGGAATAACAAGGAGAAGGACGGCTTCTTGTTTGTTTGACGTCTGAATATGAATCATCTCAGATTGATAGCTGTGTGAGCGGAAGCCGGCAGACGACAGAGGACAGCTGTCTTCTTAGAAAAACACAAAAGCTGAGGGTTTCTGAGAGCCGAAACCCGCCCGGCCCCTCGGTATGTTTATGAACATAACAGCCTGCGGCAATATCCAGGACCCTAACGTGAACTCAGCAGGCCTTCCAGTTATGTTTCCCCCTACAGCATGAAATCACTTGCCGAGAGGCCGAGAAATCGGAGGGAGGGGAAAGGGATAAGTGCAACAGAGGGGTGAGGGGAGGAAAAGTTTGGTGTGGCGAGCGGGCAGATTGGCATCAACCTCTCACAGGCATGTTAAGTGCTGCGACTGCTTGTTTTTGTTTGCTGGTGGAAAATCCAGAACACCATCGGAGAGTTGGACACATCCTGTCTGGACATTTTGTAACATCTATAGGCATAAGAAGCCGATGAATACGTTCAAATTTCCAACCCCTACTCGCAGCGACTTTGGCTGCACTTTTCTTAAAAAACCTGGAACATCGACAAATGCTACAAACTATCCCGAGCAGGTTCCTGCATTCCAAGGCAACGGCGGACATCAAATTGAGAGACATCCAGCAGAGATGAACGCAGGCAGGCAATTCAACTGCAGGTATGTTGTTCTCATTCTGCAAACCTATTTGAATTGAGTACAACTCTTCACGGGTGGCTCATAAAACACATTCTAATCACTTTGGTCAACACTGTGGGGGTGTTCATCAGAGAAGCCCACACTGTGAACAAACACCACCCACTACCTGACTGTGAGTTGGTATTTAACTAAGGGAAAGAGTGAACGAAAAGGGGAACAAGCATCATCCTCTGTGATCTGTTCTTGTGCGATTAAGGATGCTAATCCATTCGCACAATTTAATCCTGCAAAAGAAGTCGATCAGCGCGCCGGCATCGAGCGCACGCGTGCTGCTGATACTAGCGAGAGCCGATCAATTAGTGTAGTGTTAGGAAAGGGTAGAGCCAAAGCAAACTGATAAAAGCAATGATCCACTCGTGGGTTGAAGTCAGTTTACAATGCTTTAACAAAACAAGAGGTCAATCCAAGAAAGGTTGTACAATTTAGTTGGATTTAATTGTTTTTTTCCACAAGAAAGCACTGCCCCACCTGTCCAGAACTCTCTCCAGGTAATAAACAGTTGGGTCGTGGTTCAATGGCATTTTATTAAATCTGCATCTAGCACTGAATCTGCTTGTCAAATCTGAATCCTTTCTAATGCCGTATTAAATCTATTCAGGTTTAGCTTTCAACAACGTTATAGCTGCATTCATTGATTTTGTTGGCCACTTAGGGGGAGCGGGAACAAGTCGACAGATCATCACCTCTTCAGTTTCCATGGCAAACTTGGTAACAAACAGCAGCTTTTTGTTTCTTGGCACATTCCGCCTTCTGAGCAGGTAGCGTACAGCGGGCTTTTAGAATGTTTTAATTTTTAGAACGGTTTTTTTTTTACACTTAGAAATGACGCTGATGAGAGCAGTGAGAGTCAACCAAAACCGTAAAACTGTTGTTTTAGCCTTAAAACCAAAACAATAAGCTGAAAGTGACTCAAATGCTCCATAGAGGTAAGTATTCTACTTACCTCTATGGAGCATTTTATCATAGTTTGTCACTATGAGTTACTCCTTTTACACTTTGTCATTTCATCCATTTTTAATATACAAATATTTACTAGAGCAGCTAAATGGCCACCTGAAATGTTTTATAATGACTCTTTGCTAATAAATAAAAAGAGAAGGAAGATTAAAGATTTCATAAGAGATTTAACAAATCTGGATATTTTATCAACTTCGAATTGGATTGATAACATAAATGTCTATGAAATCATACATTTTACAATATATCCTTGAGCTGAAAACCCACATCATGTATACAGAGAGCCAGATGTTCATATGCAGGTCACAGATTGCAATACATGGAATATGCAGTGAGAAGGTGAAGAGGGCTGCGGGTATAGAGAACAGTATGTCTGACTCACAAACAGTCATCACTATATAATATATGTATGGGCTCTGTGAATAACCACTGAAGTGAAAATAGAAAACACAGCTCACCTGAACAGGTAGTCTCTGTCTCTGTGGCGACAGCCAAAGAACAGCCAGGTCTCGCCAAAGGTAGCCTCCGGGTTCTCCTGCCTCTCCTTCTCTCTGAAAGTCAAACAAAGGATGTTAGTGGTCAATCAATACTAACAGACGACCAGACCAGATGGAGGAGAGGGAGTCCTTCCTCACAGCAGAGGTTAAAGAAGAGTAGTGACACCATTAAGCACTGTCTGCAATGACAGTACACTGAGTGCCGCAATTGCCTAATGCACGGAAACGACTGCGTGCTGCAGCGAGGACATTATATGTATTATTAAATTTCACCCAAACAGAAGGATAGATGCCATCACTATAAACAGTTACTGAAAATGAATCTAGGGCCGACTGCTTTGTGTTTGGGTGTGTGTTTCGCATACACTCGTGTGTGTGTGTGTGTGTGTGTGTGTGTGTGTCCAACTCTGCTTGAGCACAAAAAAAAAAAAACCTGCTCCTGCAAAAGTGATTCCTCTTGTGGCTTTAGAGTTTGGCTAAGCTCCCAGAATCCTTTGCAGGCAATGGCAACGCAGCGGCACAAAGCGGCTCTGAGGATGCCGGTATCTGTGCCGCACACCTGCTGCAGAGGTGACAGCTCTCTCCCAGATAACAACAGTTGACCCCCCCAACCTTTCATGATGCCATCAGTCAGCTGACTCTCCAAAGAGCCCCCGTTATCTGTTAGCCCCGTCTGGAAAGGGGGGAGGGTGGGGTCAGAAAAGAGAGTGGGGTGTTGAAGTGACCAACCACGACGAGGGGCTGAGGAATGCCACAGGGAGGCATTGAGACTGTGCCCTTTGTGCTGTGCTGCTGCGCTCCGAGGATAAGGTGCTGCTTCCCCTAAAACCCACCCATTGATATTCACCAGCGACACTGAATCATGCTTTGTGTTTTCCAAGAAGTCACAAAATAAAAAAAGGGCAGCCGACTCCTGTGCTTGATGGAGTTGGGCATAAGTGTTAATACTAACAAAATTGAGTAGTGAAATGAGAAGTCAATTAATCAATTAGTTTACAGAAAATGAATCACAACATCAAAAAACTCTGTTAGTTATATGGCGTGACACACAGGTGAATGACGATGAGAGATGACACGAAAGGACAAGACTAAAAGATCAGAAAAACAATATATATTGGTTAAACCAAAGGTTATTTCAATAAACATTAAATTTGGCTAATTATGTTGCTAATTCCCCCAATATTGCTAATGGTTGGAATAAAGGACAGTTGGTGATGGACATGTTTTCCCCTGTTTTCTGACATTTTATAGACACAAGGATTAACATATTTATGACATTTTGTAAAATAATGAACAGATTAATCAATCGTTAGTTGCAGCTCTACACTAATTAGCCATAGTGAAAAAACTAAATCAATGGAAAAGTCTGATTGCGAATGCTGAAACAGAGCCTCGCCCTCTTAATTAAATGAGAAGTTGACCAGTTAATAAAAAATGCTTTGGAGAAGAAGTTTGTTTGAACTTTATGTCTGTGAATGGGGTCCAGTAACAGAGCTGTCTGGCTGACTAGATCCGAACGCTCAGATCCCAACCATTAGCATCCTGGACGAGATTCTTCTGATCTGCAAACAGCCTCAAGTAAACTCATTTTAGTGGGCCCCGTCTCTCTCTCCTCTCGCCGCCTGCCCTAAAGGGATCAATACCAATATGAAAAACCTGGATTCCATTCTGAGTAGACCACACCGGCGCCTTTCTCTGAATACAAATCACATCACATCACATACCCACACTATAACAGCCTGCAATACAATCCCGGGGGGGTGGGGGGGGGGGTGGGGGGCAGCATCTACAGAGCACTCCATTTGGGGTCAAAATCATAAGCGCTTGCCTTTCAGTGCCATTCAGATGATCAGCAGGAGGGGGAAACGGCAAGGAAAGCTGAGGTGAAGACAGGTAAACATCCCAGTTATCTCATTTCTGTCATCTGTTTGCTTTGCAGCTCCATGCGAGAGGTGCTGAGTGGCATTTTAGGCATAGCAACACAACAAGAACAAGAACAAGAAGAAGCACAACAACAACAACAACAAAAAAGCCTAAAAACAACAACAGCTCAAGGCTTAATCGCTGAAATTACACTGTAGAATTACACCCATATACATTCAACATGCTGAATCCAAAATGTTTTCATAATACAGGACAATGCTGAGTAGCAAGATGCTGCAGCCTAATCGTAATCAGCTGTCTGGTTAGAGTGATATATGGCAGCTCAATATTTGTTCACACAAACACAAACTTTTTAATAAAAGGCGTCACACTGAATGTGCCAAGTATGCATATTGGCAAACCTACATATTAAACCAAGCAGCGCTTGTTAGAGCTGTTAGGGAGATTAAGGCTAACCACTCAGTTAAAATACAATATTTGTTTAACTGTCACTTCTCCCAGCTAAATAGAAAGACACTGAAAATCACATTCTCCATAAAATCCTTTCACGCAAACCACACAAATCAATACCAGACTTCTGGGGGGCCTTATTAAAATCTCCTGCTACCACCAAGTGAGCATCTGACCTTTACAGCCTCTTCTTCCACTTTTGACCAGCACTACAAACTCATACAAAGTACTTTTGAAAACAGCCATCGATTAACAGTGGGGGTGGAAGGGAGGGAGGGAGATCGAAGTGTCCCCATGTTGTTTTGTTGCTAACAGGACCCTTCTTGGGCCTCGAGGCAGATACAGTGTCCCGTTGAAAAACTGGTGATTGTTATCTCCGATCAGAGTGCAGTGTCAGCTGCCGAGGCTTTGTTCGGAATCTCAAGTTAGATTCTGTATAATGCCGCACGCCATGACAGGTTTTTACAACGCTCCGGCACAACATGCAGCTGGCAGGGGGACAGGATGAGAGACACACAGAGGGGGAAGGGGCCGAGGAGGGAGTGGAATTGGTTTGTACGACTTCACACGTTAACACTGAAGAGTCTCTTTAAAGAAAAACAAAACATTTAATCCAATACATTTTGAAAATATGAGGATGTATTTGATGAGGATGGTGGCTGATCTATTATGAAACAAAGCCTTCCCAAATCCATCGAAGCCTGAGGCAGTTCTGCAAAAAGGCAGATCATTAATAAAACACCTAAATGTGTATTTTGATATCTTTGATTTTAGAAAGCAATGTTTGGGTACCACTGTAAGGATCAAAGTAAGACAGATATGTTCATATCGCTGCCTTGCACCAGAGTAATGTCCCTCTGGCTCAACCTTGATCCTCAAGAAGAGGAGTCTGTCTGCGAGTGGTGTAACTAGGTTAGCCCAAAAAACGTGTGCCATCTTCAATACCCCTACATCCCAAAGGCGCAAGCACCTCTCACCCCAGATGGCCACTCATCCTCCCCGTGAATCTGATGCAGACAATCCACCATAGCCACCACTTCAGTCGGTGCCGTGTCACCTCTCAGAGCAATCACCCGCTGACGCCACCCGCCACAACAGAGCAGACGTCTGGGGGATTTAGAGACAATTGGAGTGGACTGGGGCACAACCTCATTTATATAAAGCCACCCAAGAGTTAGACATGTCAGTCTGACTAAAAAGGCTTACGCCGCTTTCTAACAAGTCATGGTGGCTGTGGGCCTGGTTCAACACAGAAGCTTCAGTCACATTAAATCCTTCTGACAGGTCATCGTCCTGAGATCTTGATTAAGCCGTCAATCCAGAACCTCAGACAATTAAAGCAAAATGTCACGTTTTCTACCAAATGATAGCCCTCTTCAAGCATGTAAGACGTACAGCAATGGTTTAACAAGCTGGTGAGAATGTACGTACTCAGCTGACGGTCAATATCCTCACACCACCTCTTTGGCAATTACAAGCAATGATTTACTCCAACAACGTGTCCACCACCTACTGGACTTTTTACTTTCAAATCAATAACACTCCATGTGCTGCTTTGACTCCTGGCTCTTCATTACAGGCCGAGTCATAAACTTCTGAATAGGAGAGGCCCAAATGTATTCTTGTAGAGACGAGCGAAGCATCTGAAATAATCCCTGACATTACCACAGCCCTCGCTGCAAAATTTATTATGCCTTATAAGATGTACATGACATGGTTTTTTTATCGTCTTTGAGCGGGGTCTCATTTAATTGTCTCTGCAGATTACTTGGAAATAAGCATAGGTGATGCGCATTTAACATCATCTGTGAACAATGTGAATATTCATTACTGGGTGCAGAGTTTTATCTGCGCACCGATCGGCATGTTTCCTGCACGCTTCTGATGCTTGACATGGACATTAAGCTGACCTACTTCAGCAGCACGTCTTGTAACGTGTGTAACATTGGCAGGATCAAGTACATTACACGTGCACTCGATTCCTCTTGAAGGAGGCGTTTGCAGGATGGAGGGATATCAATATCCACCATGTCTCTCCTCCCACTTGATAAACATGTCACTTCTTATGGCGTACGATAATATCGCAATGTGTTATTAATTTTGCCATACCTTTGCTGGAGGAATCCAATGAAGGGAGCAACTCCTGTGCCCGGTCCGACCATTATGAAGGGCGCCGACAGGTCAGAGGGAGGCCGAAAGGAGCAGTTAGGTCTCAAACTCACATGGATCTAGGGTCAGAGGCCATTAGCAAGCATTTAAAATAATTAGAGTAATTACAACACTGCTGAGAAACCATTGTGTGCCTACTAATCTATTAATTGATCCACTTAATATTCTAAGACATACTAATAGGAAAACTCATGAGCTCCAACTGAAATCCATAGAGTCTGTGCCAGAGACGATTTACTTGCTTTAATTTAAATTAATTCTTTAATTAACCACACACAACTGGCCCGAAGCCTGTTCTTTTTTTGGTGTCTCACACATTAAAAATTTCCAGAGCACTCTAAAACATGTAGAAGAAACAGGTTGAATCCCTAATGCCTCGAGTTCTGCCGTTTCTTGGAAACACTGCACAATTATCTGATATTCCGCTCCACACTTTGCTTTCTATTTTACTCAAGAATCTCTTGAACTCTAATATTTGAAGGAGAATGGGATTTCAACCTAGCCAGGAGGCGTACATGTATTTTTTTTTTCTCCCTGTGACTGGAGGGTTAAAACTATTACAGCACCTAAACACTTGTACTTGCAAATATGAGCACTTAACAGCCAAGACCAAGAAATATATCAGCCAAGACCAAGAGTTCACAAATTTGCACAATCAAGTTTCAGCTTTTGCAGTGTACTCATTACCTTTGGCAGAGCCGCGCTGCCGGAGGATTCAGCCTTCCCGGGGAAAACCAGGAAGGGATTGATGAGGTCAAACAGCCAACTGGTACACAAGCCTCGTCTCCCCGCAGGCCGCCCAGAGCATGCTGGGAACTCTACCACGTTGAAGACAAAATGCAGCTTTCCCGGGTGCCTAAGACGGGAGCTGTAGAGACGGGACCACAGAGAGTTGCAAGAAATGCAAGACATACAGACAGTGACAAGCAGGGAGATGAAGTGGAAAACAGAGAGAAATACAGAAGCAGAGAGAGAACAGAAGGGTACAGAACGGAACAAACATTACGAGCGAGGATAAATTCTCAACAACAGATAACGATGCTCCTACAAATGATTCACACAAACCACCTTCAGAAAAATCTAGTTGAACAACAGCTGATCAAAGTAACAAGGACACATAAGACATTTGATGCGATGCCAATTAAAGATATGGACATGACATTGAAATGTACTAAATTACAATCTACGCCAGTGGTTCCCAACCTTTGTAGTCTGACGAACCACCACAGCCCTGTCAGATAAGCTCAAGTACCCCTTCATCAACACCACCTGTCGTGTTCTGGGTTACATAATGAATGGGTTTTAAACTAGATGTTAATAATTATTAAAACTATTTCAACTGTTTAGCTATTATTTTTAGCTAACCCCCCTGACCACTTATCCATTACTTTAGTTATCAATTTCAACCATTTATCCATTACTTTTACCCATTTCAAGTGTTTCACCATTACTTTTAGCTAACTACCAAATGCTTATCCATAACTTTAAGCTGCTTTTTAGCAGCTAACAATTTCATTTGCTTAGTCATTACTTTTAACTAAATATTTCAACTGTTTAGCCATTGTTTAAAGCTGCCTTTTAGCAACCTTTTTTTAACACTTTCATATTTCAAACATTTATCCATTAATACTACAACTGTGTATCTATTAATGTTACTTTAATCTAACCATTTCAACTGTTTATCCATTACTTCTAGTCAATTATGTCAACCATTTGTTTAGCCAACTATTTCAATGTCTCTGTTCACTCCTGATAACTAATGTTTATGGACTCTCAATCACAACAGGTTTTACAACTGAACACTGGTTGGTGAGGAATATCGTGCAGGCAGCCTATTGTAGCCGGTAGGTTATTATACACAGCCTATACAAAGGATTAACATCAGACCAATTTGGAATCATATTTCTGTGTTTATTTTCCTCCTTGACACAAACACGTGGATATGTATGTGTGTGTGTGTGTGTGTGTGTGTGTGTGTGTATATATATATATATATATCTCATAATGTCCGTTTTCTTAAATGAGTTGAGCTACTCCACAATCTGTACACACCCCTGGCAACTTCCCCTTAGGATAAAAGTACCCCTGGTTGGGAATAACGGACTACAAAATTACTATATTCTAGAAAAAAAGAAACTGCTAGGAGTGAGGAAAAATAGCTTTCTCTCTGTCTTGCTTCAATAAAACTGCCTCTCCCTCCTCTCTGTGCCAGTCTTCACTGCTGGCTGAAGAACTCTCACACGCTTTCATCCTTCACTCTCCAGTTCCTGTGGGCCACTGGAGACCTCTATTGACCATAGCATCAATAATGCAGGCCTCTAATGTCTCTGCATCATCTGATAAACTATAGCCACCATCTCTCCTGTCCATTACCCCAGCTCTCTCTGCACAAACATACACACATGCATAAGCAGCTAAGTGAGGGACTAATGAGAGGAGCGGAGAAGTTTTGACATTGCGTTAGATGTTGCTGTTCCACATGAGCTTTAAAGCAAACCTAATGGGTACTAGCTGGACAGGAGGAGCAAATCAATGACTGGCAAAGTGAGGCGCAAAGAAGGAACGTTTGAGCCTATTAAACTAAGCACAACTAGCTAAAGGCTATACATTATTTACGGTCCATTCATTTGTTCATTTGTTGCTGCTTATTAGAAAATTACATCTACAAATTTACATCCAAATAGATGCACACATAACATAGATGTTCTGACAAAGGGAATCCATAACAAACTTTAGACAGACACTAATACATACTCAACTAATAATAATTATTACTATAATGTGTATATATCATTTATTGAGATAGGTTACTTTTTTGCTTCTTTTTAAATTTGTTTCTTAATGTCTATAACATTCATATGAAAATACCACACTTCACATTATTCATGAAGCTTCTCTTTTATGTTAAAATCAAATGTCAGATCATTTGAAAGCGCAATCCACCTCTGTGAAGGAGCAGGAAAAAGAGCAGATCTCCAGCGGAAAGCAATGCATTTCCTAGCTGCCAATAGTGCATGATCAGTTGTATCAAGCAAACTAGACTGTTTTGTCTAGCAGTACCTAATACACAGGAGGATTTAGGGATACATCATGATTCATGCACAGGGATAAAACAACAGATTTCCTAAAATGAGTTTGGAGGGTTACAAAACTAAACTATATGCATAAAATGACCTCTTTTCTTTTTACGCCACATAAATATAGCATTACATTGTTAATCTTATGCATCTTCTCTGGACTATAATACATCCTATGCAGCATCTTAAAGATTATAAAGTTTTATAAACTTTAAATTATTATAAATTATAAATGATCTGAATATTTTTTAACTTTGGGACAAGAATATATCCAGTCCACTTTGCTAATTTCTTTGGCAATCATGTTGCCATTTAAGCTATTAACATTGCCTAGATTTTCAGATGTATTTGTAATAAATGTTTGAGGATTTTCAGAAATGTCCTTTCTATCTTCACCATTATTAAGAATACACTCTTGGAAGAGGAGGGTGTGTAAGAGACCCATGAGTAGAATTTGTGAGAGGTATATAAAAATAAACAAAACAATTGAGAGGAAGGAAAGTCATCTTTCTGCTGCAGTCACCGGTACAAAAAGATTTATCCATGTAATTCACTGCTTGTGTCCCAACTTCCATATCTGTTCACTGGAAAAGTGTTCAGTTTCATGGATCTTTTAACTCCAACAGATGTTTTTATTTATAGGGAAACACATCCAAGGATTCAATTCTTCTCCGTAAACTATCAATTTCTTAATTTATACTTGTTTTGCTGCTAGGAAACACCAGTAGAAATAAGGAAGCCTCCACGATCAGTTGGAGAGAATAATACAAACACACATACTCATGTATACATCTTATTCCAAATGAAGGATGCTATAAGAACACATTTGTGCACAGGGTCGTGCAGTACAAACTGTATGCTGCATTCTTGTTTTGCTGTCACCTTACCTGGCTGCTGAATAAGGCCTGGGCTGCAGTTTTGGCAAATGCTCTGAAAGGCAAGCACAACCGTCAATCACTCGGCCGCGTCGCTAAGATTTTGTTACACAGACACCTATGACAGAGAGCAGACAAAATAAGTGAAAGTCATCGCGGCCCATTGAGACGTCCTACCTACCAATCTATCCTTAATAACCCCCACCCAAGTTACAGTCTTGTTTCTAGGACACACTTCTATATTTATGAAATTACAAACTCAGGGTTATGGAATCCCAAGTGTCCAGATGTGGAGCCAGTAGGAAACAGATTGCTTATGCAGACCTTATTTCAATGCCAGCCATGAAGGTGCCCTCTTTTGGGTAATGTGTAGTGTGCATTTCATCCGAGAGGATGTGTCAGAGAAATCAGGAAAACTTATAGGAGTTAGAGATAACTTTTCACCCTGTAGCACCAAGATTAGCTATTCGCTATGCTACAAGCCTATGACCACCACCGACCATAAGATGCGGTCAAAAAGAGTGATTGAGATTTGCGTGATGTGCTTGCTATGTACTCCCCTTACATTGTATTTGTATCTCAGTGATAGATGAACCTGGGAAAGTAAAGCTGCTCCATACGTACCAGCTGAGGCCTCGCAATAACACATTTTTCTGCTAAATTGCTTGGAAAGACAAACAGCTGGGCTAAATCTGCTCTCTCTTCTCTTTCTGGATTCCTCTGACATCTAAACAGCTCAGGGTGTTAGCAAGACAGCTCCGCACTTTGACGTCCATTTCATCTCTTTGAGACGAGGATTTTTATTTTTTTTTTATGGTGATGCATGAAACACTTACAAGTAAGTTTGAGAGAAGGTTTTGAACAAAAACTTTGGCCTTGCCCAAACAGAGGTCTTTGACAAAAATTTTAATCAGATACTAAAAGAAAAAACAACAGGCTCAAAGGCTACTGTGTCATTTTTAGATCAAGTATGAATTTGGTAGAGAAAATGATATTGTTTGTAATTGATCTAAATAGTTAAGATCTTCGTGTGCCCAGTAGAGATCTGGGATTTTACCACTCAGTGTTGAAACTAGACCGTATGTCAGTCTCAAAGAAGAAAAGCAGATGTGCCATCTCAGTGATATAAGAAATGAGTTTGACTTTGTTTTTGGCTATTCACACATGAAACATTTAAGGTAGCCAGGTACTTGGGGAAAGCCTGGTAGACGAGGAGAAAATGTGCCCTTTATCATAATAAAGGCTTATTGCATTTCTTTTCTTTCTTCTGCTATTCCGTGTACAACTTGTTAGAAGTTTTGCACAAGAACATGGTATTCAAAATAATGTAGAATGCTATAACTGAGGTTTGTCTTTTGGTTTTGTATACATATGTATACCGGAAGATGATCGGGGCCGCAAGTAACGATTAGTTCCATTGTGGACTAATCTGCCGATTATTTTCTTAATTCATCTATGAGTCTGAAAGTATCAAAAAATACCCATTATAGGTGTGTTCAAATTGCTTGTTAATTTAACCAACACGCCAAAAAACCAAAAATATTCAGTTTCCTATCAAATGATAGTGGAAAAGCACCAGAGAATGGCTTTCCCTTTTGCTTGAAAAAAAAAAAAGTATAACAAAATAGTAGCTGATGAACGTTCTGTCAATCGACCAACTTAATAATCAACACATTTTTGCAGCTCTATTTTTGATGTTTGATATAAAGCGGCATCTTTGGCCAGATGTTTGGCATGACATAAAAAAAATGTATTCTGAAAAAGTGTTTAGACATGGATGCTCAAACGTTATTAAGGACTGGGGGCCAGGCAAGATTACAGGCTTGCTTTGCTTTGTTATAATCAATATGCTTGTAAAGTAGATACAACTGAGCGAGTCATTTCTTAATATAACTTAAGAATTAATTAGGATTAAGCTGTAAAGCAACAAAATTCATGTTTCTCATAATAGGGAAGTAACCACCTATGGGCAAAATATTTTTGGGCAAATCATCACATACAACACATCCACACATCCTTTTCCATCAGTGGAAACACACACCTCTCCATCAGACGGTGTATCATACACTTTAACACAATCCTCTGCAGCCGCACGGTGCTCGAGTTCCTGCCTTTCTACCGCAGAGTGACAGCACGTGTCCGAAACAGAGGACAATCAATCCATCACCTCACAACACTGCACCGTGATGATACTGCTAGTAGATACAAAGGATATATCACTTTTAAAACCTCTGAGTGCAAAGTTGTTGATTTTTTTTTTGTTGTTGCAGTGAGCTTGAGGATACATCTTAAAATATGTTTTTCAAAAAAAGGTCTCTGTTACAAAACATACAGTCTCAGGGTCCACACTATGTTTTTAGAAATGATCATTTTCAGGGGTATCATCGATCATACTGCACAACAATATAATCTATTCCATCTGAAAAGTCTCTCTGCGCCGCAATTTATATGCAGAAGTACCATTTTAGTGGGGGGGAGGAAATGAGATTGCAATGTGGTTGGACATAAAAGTTATACTTCTTAAGATATATGGATAGTTTCCTTGGCTGCAGATGGAATTGGGGAAGAATTAGGGAGGTTGTTAGCATTAAAGCATTAAGAAGAATTCTCCTTGCGAAGGTTTTTTCTTTTTTTTTATAGTCTACAAATGCTAATTTGGAGTTACTTTTGAGAAAAGGACCTGCAAGCTCATGGTTTTCCAAAACCATTTAAAAGTTTTCCATGGCATTTTATTATATCTTATATGAATAAAGATGGAATTATGTGTGATATGCAGTGCGTTCTCTGTGACCCGGAAACTTCATTTTGAATTTCAAGCTTTTCTGGACAGAGGGTGAGCACAGGGATGCATTTGCTTGACTTTACTTTAGCTGGCTTTACTTTCTTACGCAGGTCACAATCGAGCCAAACAAACAAAACAAAAAACTGCAACTTGGTACAATTTCATTTGAGCCCTGCGGTAAAAAGAATTGAAAAAGATGCTCACGGACAGCGTTCAGCTCCCCGGGGCTATGACCCCAAACTTTTCATCTGACACATTATGTGAAACAATGGACCATACAACAAGAGAGCTGACTCTGTAAAGCAGGTGTCTCTCGCAGATTATACCCAGCATTTACTTTTACACCCAGCCTGCACTTTACCAAAGACATCTGGGCTCAGACACATCTCTCCTCATTATTTATAGTTAATGTACAACAGCATAAACTCTGATCAGCAAACACCTCCCCTTCGGTCGGGGTAATGAACCAAGAACGGTGCAAAAATGCAGCAGTGCACTTTACCAGCGGCACACTGAGTCAGAGTTGACCATTAACCTATGATCCAAACTCACTCTGCGCTCTTGTGTCCTTGCAAAGCTCACCGGCTCCCCGGTAAACGGCCCCCTGTCCCCTAAATAACAGCTGTTGCCCTGAAGGGCCTCCGACGCCACATTTTTCATGAGGGCACGGTTTCTAGCGATTCCCAATTTCGGCATCGGTTCACCACTGAAAAAGGTGCTGAGGTTGGCAAGTAGAGCAAAAATAACAGGCACTGGGATAGGCCAAGAGCTGTGACACAGCTGTTTTAGAGGACAACTCAACTTGTATGTAAAGCTGTAGCCAACTAATTTCACTGTCTGGTAAGTTTCAGTCAAAGCTTATTAGATCTATACTGAATGACCGGCCAACTATCTCAATGATTGGAGAGAAAATGTTCGTTTTCTACCCAGAGTTGGCTCTAAGGGTCAAAAGATGGTTGCCATAGATGGCCAACGGCGGCAAAAAATGATCAATATTGTTAGCAGGGAGGGAAATGATGAATAAACTGAGAAAATATCTCTAGAGTTGGAGCTACAAAACAGCCATTATATTCGTAGAAACTGTTGCACAAAAAACAAATTGGGACTGCATGTACTTAAAACTGAGACTAGGAAAGGAGTGTTGATCCTTTGGTGAGCCCTCTGATGTACACTGTCTGACCATTTAGTATAATTAAATGCTCAAAATCAGCTTTGAGAGCTCACAAAGCTTGCTTTAACGGGGCTGCAGTGACCCCTGCTGGACGAGAATCACCCAGACAGACCAACCTGCCTGAACAATAACAAATACGGAAGGCAGACTTGGCGTAACCGGAGGTCCTTTTCAAAAGTGAAAGCCGTTCTGAAGACATTTATTCCACTGATATTTTGTACAAGTGCAGCCTAAATCCAAGTCTTCTGTCAATCACTGTAATTCCCCAATTGCTTCAGGCAACATGACCGCCTACATTTAATTAAACATGCATCTATTATAATAATACATTTAAATAAAAAACTAACTGAAAAACATCTTTAAAATATGCCAGAAAATTTGTCTGCTTTTTCAATAGTCACTGGATACATGTTATGCGCATAAAATGTATCTATTTGCAAAGTGAAATGAAGATTAAATAAAAAAAGAATGATTTTAAAAAATGAAATGTGATGTTTGATCAGATTATGTACTTCAGAGTTGTTCTCGTGCAGCCTGTTATATAATCCATCTGGCAAGGATTGTTTTTACCTGATAACCCTGATTATTTAGGACCTATTGACTGACTGACTGGCTGAGTAAGATAACAGCAGGCACTCTGACCTATAAGGAGGCTGAGAGGAGGTGAGCAGGATGGGAAGGCTGCGAGAAGTTCCAAAACGGTGAGGCTGGGGTCTCTCACGCACAGGTTGTAGTCTGCAGAGCCTTGTCTACTGCAGAGCTCCTGCAGTCTCCTTCTCTGCACACTGTCCCCAGTATGCTCCACTAGTGCTCGCAGAAAGGCCTGAGATAGGAATCGAATGTAAAGTCACTTCAAGCTGGTCTAGGTTTCCATTCACAACTTTAAAAAGAGGAGGCATTTAATAAAATGATTTAACACATGCCATATAAAATGTAAGCCTACAACCGTAGATGTAGACTACACGTTGTATTAAGGCAACGACTACACACCTGACTATGTGTTACATTAACATTAACGCATTACAACTTGCACATTGCAAATACTCTTACACTTCATACTGTCAAATTGTACACATTTTTTGTTTGATTTTTTCTAATATTTTTTCATATTGTATTGTCTATTTTCTATTTATGCTTCTTGCAGTACTTGCTTTATCTTCCTTTACATTTCCTACTTATTATGCGCCAAAATACCAAACAAATTCCTTGTATGAGTAAATCTGCTTGGCAATAAACCTCATTCTGATTGTAGACCTCGACGACAGCCCGGTTATGGAGTACAGCCATTTTCTCATGCACAATGCACTTTCTTTCATTCCACATAAAATTGCTATTTAGTTATTAAATGCTTTTAACGCTACCGAGAAATTAGAAGCAAAGAGTCATTACTTTAATCCTTAAACAAATTCATCAAAATTAATGAATGCAATCAATTAATTTGCTAAATTTGCAGAAGACGAGCTGCTGTTTAACTGGTATTTCATCAATTATTGTACTACTTTTTGTAGGATGTAGTGATGTAAATTACAGGTTTTAAAAAGGATCATGAAGAAACATTAAAATGCTAAACCCTCAACAATGTTTGGAGTCATCTTACTTTCTTGCCCAACCACTAATCACTCTGATACAGTAATCACAATTTCTGGATATTTCTCATGCCCAAGTGTTCTGTATAATTTCAGAGATTCATTCTAGTGTGTAAGTGCATGCATAGAGAGATTATTGGCTTGCACAGGAAGAGTTGTTATCCCCATCGTCCAATCCATCCTGTATAGACAGCGCTTCGCCACCATTAGACTAGTGTCAAAAAATAGTGTCTGTATCTGGCACTGTCTCTGGATGCCTTCAGTAATAACATTCATATATGTCTCAGAAGAAATGGCAAGCCAGGACATGCCAAGTATATGTTTCTGTATTTGATATAGTTATGTATATTACTGGGAATTGTACGTACTATGAGGCCGAGGTGATTATCTTTCACTATGCCAAAAATCACGGAGTATAAACATTATAGGTGTTGTAAATGCTTTAGTAAAACAGATTAACTGCTTGGATTACACAGACAGGTGTTGTAAAATAAAACTCTTACTGCCTTGTAAGTATGTAAACAACAGTTTGACTTTAAACAATCAATCTGTCTTATACTTAACTGATAGTAGCTCTTTTAATTAGGACTAACTATATAATATCTTTTTGGCACATTATCAGTTAGATTCAAAGAGTTGAAAAGCTTCTCTAATAAAGTCAGGAGTGCTATTTCCCTGATGTCTCTTAATTCATTTTTTCTGACCAAGCAGTATCTTTATGCATAGCATAGCTTTACTCTTTTAGAGGTTTAAAAACCAAATAGAACATGTTTTTGTTTTTTAATGTTAGTATAAAGTGTGCCACAAGGGATACTGTGTTGTAAGTGCTGCGTAATTGTGTGCTTTAAGCTTAAACTATGCTGCGTGCTGATGTTTAAAATGTTGCAACTGGATTGCTGCCATGTTTTGACATTTTATAAATTGTCTTCCTTTTGTCATTCCGCAGTTTAAAAAAGTCCAGTAAACTACAGATGCAGCTCATGCCAGGGGGAAATGAATGATTTTCATTGTGGTCAGACTATAATGTTTTAAAAAATCTTGCAGAGTAAAAACCCAATCAGGGTGCAATTGAGTGGAAAAAATAATTTGAGAGATGGAAATTAGAAACAGGACATGGAGTGCAGGAAGGTACACAAGCTGCCTACTGTCAGTACAGTTATAGTAATGTTGCAAATGTTAGAGAATGAGGTGAAACTCATCCCCAGCCAACGCTCGACTGTGGCCATTATGACATTTCCACGCACCAAATCTGTTCATCTCCATTTGCCAAACTATGAAAAAATGCAAATCTTTTGGGTCCAAAACCTGTCCTGACAGACTATTTGAGTATATGTCTGTTCAGTCAGTAAAGCATTGTGAAAATAAATGGGAGCACTCAAAATATAATTGCACTTCTTTGTGAAATACAATACCCTTTTCTCCAAGCTTAGACAACACACAAACGCAGAGTGCTCGAGCCGGAGAAAACATGACACTTAAAAAAATGTCTTCCCTCTCATTATGCTGATGCACTAAAACAACAAGCAGGGTGTCACATCAGAAGGTGTCTTGGCACCGTGCAGTTTATAAAGGAAGTAGCTGTAGAGCAATGTTTGGACATGCCGTACCTTCTTAGGAACACTTCTGATCTCTAGACACCATGTCAGCAGGTACAGCAGAGAAACGTTCTGGGGGATATATGATGGCACCTGGGCACCTATAACCAGGGGCAAAAGAACGTTTGATAAATTACCATAACGGGGTAGATATGAATGTCACAAACATAAAGATCTTTTGGAAGAAATGCTATGTTACAGCATTCTTTTCAAGAGTGCACTGGGCGCGTGGTAAAATGATTTGGTACAAATTTGGTCGCACTTTACCTTTTTTCTTAGTGTCTTCACGTAGAGAAATTTGTACTCTGTGGTTCTTCAGGTCATGAAGGCCCAATCTGTGGAGCATGTCCTCCACCTCAGTGACCCTGTTTGGGCAGAATACATCAAACGAATCCCCTGGCTGATAGGTCATCAACGGGTAAGCCTAAGAATGAAAAAGATTGAAAAGAAATCTATGTACTGTACATTCACACTGCAGTTTTATAAAATGTCCAATATGAAGATTATTCTGTCACAGCTTACAGAGATGTCCAGCTCTAAGAGAAGGGCCATCTTGACTGAATCTCCTCTGGTCAGCTGAACTGCTCTGGACACGGGAACCTCATCAAGAGTCTCTTTGTTTAGCGGTCCAACAATCTGTAAGTAAAAGGTTATAAGATGAAGGGTGAAACATGGCACAAACACTGGTTTTATCACTGGCAGTATCCTTCCTCACCTGGTCCATAGCGCCCCCCTCCTGAAGAGAGACATCCAGGTAGGGAGAAGGAAGAGCAGGAACATTAAGAGAGGACTCAGACAGCGGCGGCACGGAGCTTGTCAGTGAGGCTGCCAGTAGAACATGGGGAACTCCAGCATCTTTGGTCTGTGTCTCTGGTGCTGATGTAAAAACGCTGGCAGTACCACGAGACTGGGATGCCAAGCCAGGGCTCCCTGCAGGAGAAGCTGGCCTGAGATCAGAAACAGCAGTCTGTGTAGCAAAATCGGAAGATGAAGGAGCAGATGCAAATTTGGAGACCGTTTGGACAGAGGCTTTGACCGACTTGCAGTTCTGGTGGTTAGTGATGCTTAAGAGGTTTAGCTGGACATCTGGCACGGATGAATCAGGAGTTTCGTCCTTTGCTTCTCCTTTGAAGCAACCAGTCCTATCAGTAGCCATTTTTGATAAGGCTCCTTTGATTGCTTTCCACAGTCCTTCAAGCCAGGGGTCCACAACCACCTCCAGCCTGGAGATAACAAAGTCCATACGACCATACAAAGCAGTGGGATAAAAAGAAAAAGAAAGAGAGTAGGTAGGTTAAAGGCCAAATGCTAAAAGTCAGAGGTCTATACTTCATTTTCTTTGCAGAACGTACCCTACGCCATCATCTGCATATCCCGTTGCATAGAATTGTTTGGCTCCAAGTTCCTGTAGACGTCGCTCAATTGTCTTCCCGCCGTTGCAGAAATCTGCATAATTTGTGTCTCCTAAAGCTGGAGCAGACAGAAGGAAACAAATGATGATTTCTGAAGCCAGCAACTGTTCAGAAAGTAAACACATTTACATAAATGTGTTTCGCAAATTGCGTTCCCAATATTTACAGATTAACTGCATGAAATGAAATGGAATATAAATCTACCTCCGACCCTTATAATAGAATTTACCTAAAAGTGCATAGCAAAGGTTTTTAAAGTGGTCAGTGGAGAGGCTCTTCTTCTTGATGTGCCTTACAAATTGGAGGGCATTGTCTGGCGGTTCTCCATCTCCAGTAGTAGACACAATGAAGACCACTGGGGCGGTCTCCTTCTCCAAATTGTACTGGAATCAGTTATATGATAAATCAGTGAGCAGTGTTTCCACTAATCAATGTAAAAACACATCAATACATGACATGAATTATGCAAAAACATGAATTATGCAAAACATCACCAGGCATCAACCAGTGCAATAGAAGATGGGGTCAGCTCTGCTTCGAGTTAAAGGGCTATAATGAGCAATACCTACCTTTTCATTTTGGTTCAAGCAGCTGAGGTCAGCAACCAGCCCGTGCTCCTCTGCCAGCTCAGCGACCCCCTCTGCTATGGACTGGGCTTGGCCTTTCTGAGACCCGTACAGAAGCACGAACCGAGGCTTCACTTCACAGGGCATGCTAGAAAGTCCAGAAAAACCACGCAATTTGTAGATTTCAAACAATTTGTAGATATATTTAAAAACATGCAGAGATAGACTAAGTCAAGGCAAACTGATGTTGAGGTGATTATAAATCCACAGTGTTTTTGGCGAGCTGTGTTTACATGGGTATTTCAGTTAACCTAATTACTGCAAAGTTTTACACGTAGCAGAAAGGTACGAACACCACAAAGTACCCGGACGTTGCGTCAGTTACAGTGCACGCGGATTCGAGCGTGGTATTTATCTTTTCACGTGTAACGCTAAATGTAAAAGCGACAACATCACATAAACGGCAGAGTTTGAGAGGGATCACGTTTTAGCTAAATGTTAGTAATAACTGACACATAACAAGCCCTGTAGTCAACATCTGATCCCCGGATGGTGTCTTTTTGAGCTAATGGTATCCTGTATCAAACTAAGTACATATACTTAAATATCAATAGAAGCAGATATAAACGGCTGTGTGAAGTTCTCGGAATATAATAAGAGTCTACCTTTTCAAACCCGCTGTGGAAATACACACAATCACCTCTTTCCAATGGAATTTTATCGTGACTGGAATTCACGCGAGATCAGGGCACAGAGTGAGATTAAACGTGATCGGAAGAAACCACATTATAAAAAATATATTTTTCAGTTATACTATTAAGATGTTATGTATTAAAAGCTTGTAATACTCATCCTGAGAATTTTATAACAATAAAGATATTTCCGTGTTGTCATTCTGTATAAAGGGGTGTTTAAATGTGTGTTAATAAGACACATTTAACGCTACTTGGTTCCTCCCTCCCCGCCCGTGGAGCCTTCCAGAAGTCGCCGGCAGACCCGTGCGGCTTACAGTCAAACCACACTCCAGGTTTACATCGTTAAAACTCATTATTTTATCTCTTGAACACTTTCTAAGTGTCCTAATCCCTCAGTCAACATGTCCGCTTTGGGGACGCTGGCTTTCGATGAGTATGGGAGGCCTTTCATCATCATTAAAGACCAGGACAAGAAGACACGGTTATCTGGCATTAACGCATTGAAGGTACAATGGGCTAGCTAGCGGGGCACACTTATGGCACGTTGGTTAGCAAGTTGCTAATTTGCTATGTGTTGCATGGCGTCTGATATGTAACACCGACACGTTATTTCTTTATGTAAGGCTGTGGTGTTTAAGTATATATTGAAGCGTATCTGTTGGTGCAATAGCAACAGGATATCATTAGCCAAAGGATGTGCTAGTCATGCTAACATTGAGGCCCATGTGCATTCTGTAAGGCGTTGAGCCGATGGGTGTTGCTACACAAGGCTGTGCCTAAAATGGGCATTATGGATGCACACCATTTCCATATAAAAGTTTCTCGCAGATGGCAACTTCAATCTGCCTTCGGTATATAGACCAAGAATAAGTAACATAATACTCAAAATGTGAGCTGACATGAAAATGTTTGTTTTGCAGTCTCATATTATGGCAGCCAAGGCAGTTGCGTCAACGCTGAAAACATCTTTGGGACCAAATGGTGAGTATAGACCAATGGAGAGCAGTCACATCTCACCTGTCAAAACGGTTAATCATTTGAGAGAGCTGGATGAGTGCGCAGATGCTGAGCTTCTGTGTAAATTAAGTAAAATTGCGATAGCTATTATATTTTAAACTATAAGCCAGTTTCACATCACTTGTGACCCATTTCTTTCTTCCATTTTCGCATCCAGGTCTTGACAAGATGATGGTTGACAGGGATGGAGAGGTGACCGTCACAAACGACGGAGCAACTATTCTCAGCATGATGGATGTGGACCACCAGATTGCCAAGCTTATGGTGGAGCTCTCCAAGTCCCAAGATGATGAGATTGGTGATGGAACCACTGGAGTTGTTGGTAAGGGAAAGGAAAATGTGGGGTCTAGGGTGCTTTTTTA